>JAQQZZ010146382.1:0-12826 GCA_030265115.1 Mopalia vespertina | reverse complement strand
TAAAAACTAACAACCAAATTCATCGTAGATTTACGTTGCAGTAACGTTGATTTTTGGTTAGTCTGCAACATTACCAATGTTTAGCTAGCATACAACGTTACAACTACGTAGCGTGTTTGCAACTAGCAGTACTATTCTCTCCAGAACTGATCAGCTTCGTTTTACCTCGTGGTCTGAGTTTACCCGGTCAACATGACATCCCAGAGCTGAATATAAACGAGCTATAATTAATCAGTTTATAAAAGGAAATTATTTTAATATTGTCAGTCCGCAATTCCATTTGGCCCTGGAGACACGTGCTTCGAAAAATAGAGTTAAATCCATGGCTGACATGTTCTCTACACAAAGATACACCTTAACACTCGTTCAGACGTTGGATGAGTGTACTGTTAATCACCTAAATTTCGTTTTATGAACAATGCTTACATGTTTGCTAGTTGTGACAATATTACAGCATGTGAACAGGCAAATTTATGTTTTCTGAGACATCTAGATGTTTTCTAACTTGGAAATCAATTGTCTGACTCTCGGACACAATTTTCAAGCCTTTTAAACAGCTTCCAATGTAGCAATTTTATGGACGAATTTTGAGGTGATTTAGGGTAAACTGACCGGATTAATACTAGTCCCAGATATATACAATAACACACCCCAGGTGATAAAATTTACTCGCGAAGGTGATGACAATATCTTTAAGTATGTGTATTTAAATCATGATTACTTTCTTTTTTACAGAAGGAACAAACCCAAGTCCTCAGAGCAATGACATGGATGAGATGGGTAAGTGGTGTTAGTGCTGTCTTTTAATTACACAATTAATTTTTTAATAAGAATCCTCAATACCTGATAGGGCTAATTCATGCAAGAGTCAATGCGCTTTTCTTGCAGGTTTTATTCTGGGTTACCGTAAAATGGCTGCAAGGTAATGTATTCGTATTTTAAATGGCGCAGTTTTTTATAGCCTCTGATAAAAGAATCCCCCTTTATCTGGATTTCCAGTACAGGGTTTGGCCATCCTCCAAAAAGAAAACCATCGCTATTTGTCAGCGGATAAAAACACAAGGATTTGTATATATAAATAACCGCTGATTAGTGAGTATAGTACGGCGTAAAGCACCAATGTAACTATACAGACTACCCGTTGCGTTACTTAGGTGATGGTGAAAGGAAATTTTTTTGTTAAGTCTGCCCGTTCATGCCATGTTAATGTTGAGTGCCGTTAAACATACTTACGGTACTGTACAGTGACATGTATGCGGGTTTGGCATGTTCGGCTCAATTCCACAATATGACCATGCAGCACTTTTAAACCTAAACAAATACACGCATCACATACTCAAATCAGCAAGGAACGGCGTTTGTTTAGGCTAAGCTTGTTAACCAACCCCTGTAATTCTGAAACAAAATATTGTTTGAACGAACAAATCAATCAATCAGTCGATCGATCGATGCATTAATCAAAAAATCAATGTGAATGAGACTCGTTCCTGTTGGTCACCCTTAGAGCACAAATCAATCAATCAATCAATCAACCAATCGATCAATCAATCAATCAATCAATCAATCAATCATTCAATCAACCAATCAACCAACCAAGTAATCAATGAATTAATCAATCATTCAATCAGTCAATCAATTAATCAATCAATCAATCAATCAATCAATCAATCAATCAATCAACCAATCAATCAATCATTCAATCAACCAACCAACCATTCAATCAATCAACCAATAATCATTCATAACCACACATCTGCCTATTTTCAGCGTTTGGAAGATCGCTCCAAAAACAGGGCATTTCTTTCCGGGAAATTCGCTATACATCTGTCGTCGAACTTTTTAAATAATTGCACCACCGTGGTCATATGCTATTGGATGTAATCATTGTTAATGTAGATTTAATCTTACAGGTCATGAACTTTTATCACTCGTGTGATTCCGTGATACAGATCACTTAAAAGTGGTTCTGTTTGGATGGTTAATTATTCATAGTGAAATATAGCTAACGCAAGATCCATTATTTTATTCCAGCCACGCTGGCTTGACTTTCTGGAACTATAAACCTCAAGTGTATTTCGGATATACGAATATAGAAAATGCATGAACAGGACTACAAAACATACCGTCAGTGTAAATTATTGATAACAAATCTGGTAGATATGATTGATTAAAGACAGTGCTTGTTATTAGTTGATAGCTATAGAAAGCTGTTGTAAATTTATTAGAACTGGAAACGATACGCGCGGTTTACATTGGTCAACACACGCACACATACATACTGTCACACTACAGCCACATGGAACCGGCCAGTCTCGTGAAATTTTTCTCTCTTCATTTATTTAAAATATATATATGTTATTCCGCGTTATAACCAATTTCTTAGCGTAAAATCCATTTCAAAACACAGAAATTCACTGAAAATGACTGTCCTTCAAAATGCACAGACCGAAGTCAGGATTGACCTGTGAACATACAAAAGGCCAGACGACTTCATTGGTCAAATACTTTTGACTAATGAGTAATACTCTTTCGACTGCTACCTTTCTCAAAAACTGAAGTCAAGTTTGGGTCTATATTTGTCAATTTGCTTGTTCTAATGACCAGGGTACAGGTATGAGTCTGTCAATCCGGACTTCTGCCGGGTCACACCCATTCCCATTTGATTTAAACCGTAACCATCAAGTTCCATCTAGCCTTTCAACGCAGACTGCAACTTTTGGATAAACCCGCACCATCACTATCTTACCAGGAAGTATGGGAAGAAAATTGATTTAAGAATAATTAATTTGTTGGTGTCTTTAAAAAAAGATTTGCATTGATCTACAGCTGTATGACATCGTGCATAGCAATCACGATGTATGTATTCAGCTGTAATTTGCCTGTCGAAGGCCGCACAAGTGTCCGTTTACCAAATATCACTCCACATAATGGTCCTGATTTATGAACAAGCGGTCTATACACAAGTTATGGGAGTAAGACGGTGACGGCTTCTAATCAAATGCACAAGCCTACTACTGGAGTTAAAAGATAACATTCTGGAGAAAGTGATATGTTTTTTTTTTAGCTTAAATGTGACTGAAAATCTCGAAAGGTTGAAAGGATGTAGAACTGTTCCTTTTCTAGCTTTCCGAAGTTTATTTCGGACGCTAAAAACGACCAATGGTTTTTTCAATTGTTCAGCTTTTAAAGGAAAAATGCGGAATACGAATTGCCACAAGGGCTCGAGATCCTAATAGTATATCGAGTTACTTTGGCAGAATATAGTCATCATAAATACCATACCGGTATTGCTTGAAACTGATTTTGTTAGGGTGCCGATGCCCGATACATTTCTTCGTCTTTTAATTGGACCAAAATGTCGTTATTATTTTTTTTTAGCGGACTATAATGGATTAAGTCCAACTTGGACAGTTGTGTTTAACACTTTCAAAACGTATTTCCAAACTTTGCGAATAATATGAATAAGTTTTAAATTTCTGAATAAACAGTTCTTTTAAAAGCTTTGAATGCATTTCTGAGGCTATGCAAGCGATTAGTTGATAACAAATGGAACATAAACAAGGACTGTACATGAGTTAATTCCACTTTTCACACTTTCAGAGGTGGCAAGATTGTAGATTAGTATGGGACCCGGCTGTTTGGGGCATCGATAACATTTCAGTTGCCTCCTCAATGCTATGGATACCAGATGTTACTCTGTATGAGGGGTGAGTTCATACCAAGATTATTTAAAGGAATATGAAGCTTTCCCTGGTGCATGGTTTAAGAACTAAAGTACTATTTTAGTTCTTAAACGATTTGTTTGAGGGGTCACTGTAGTGTCGTGGGTATTGTGATCGCCGTGTGTTCTTTGTTTTTCCCTACCCAAGACGCATTCTAAAATATAATCGATTCTACTTCCTTCGTCGAGACATCGACTCTAAGATACACCCGGGCCATCTTGTTTTGCACTTCTTTTATTTGCTGGTCTGTGGCTGATAGGTCGCCCCAAATATTGGCGGAAATTAATGCGCGATGGCCTGGCATGGCGTACGAGAGTTATCTTAGTCTCGTCCACTATAGAAGCTCTCGCGAGAATACGATTGCTCCGAGATAACTGTACCGGTACGGAAAGTGCCGAAAGATGTGCCGACATACGTCGGTGTGATGATCCCAAGGCACGAAAAGTAATGCCGTGAACGGCGCACACGCTCGAATCAGAGTCGGTTATTTAAACCCGCACGAAACAACTTTAGAAGCCTTCAATCTAGATTGCTAGTTCATCTGTAATCGATGTAATCGCAAGGGTAGTCTGCTCCTTCTGGTGCCGTCACGTCGCGTGGCAATTCCATCCCACTATTTGTATAGTGGCGTTAAGGCAGTTCGTAAAAGAGATTGGTCGTTATTCCGATCACGTGACACATCTTTGTTCACATCTGGAGGCTGGAATGGTAACGAGGGACGAATTTTATCGCTATATTGAAATTAAAGTTTGGATAAGACAGGCGATAACAGATAGTTGAAGGCAAGAAGCTCAAAATCGAATCCTAATGCTAATGGAGTAAAGGTGTCTAACGTTGTTTCCGTTAGAAAATATCTATTGTTATGTTTTTACCGCATACAAATGTACTAAATGTCCCTGAATGGCGAGTCATTTACTTCTTTGTTAACTTCAAGGACAGCTTCCTATGGCGGATAGCTAGATCTAGGGACGACTTTTATACCGTAAAACCAGATTTACCTTATCATGAATGCATCTTACTTCTTTGTCAATTACATATACTCAAAATACGATTTACAGATTTTATTTAAAGATGAAGATTGGCATTTTAAAAATTTAGCACAATTTTTAAATCTTTGTGAATATTTAAAATATATAAGTTATATTGTTATAAGAAGATTCAATAGTTGATGCATGTAGGTGCCCAATATAATATAAATCTTTCAATATTTATAAATATCAAAATGGAGACCCAATTCCGCGATACATTCGCAATTTTGTTTTATAACTTTATCAAAAGTAAATAATAATGCCACAATCGGCGCCTTGTGTGTGTTCTTTTTATAGCTATTTCATTATTATTTTATTTTCAGAGCTCTTAAATTATCACATTCATCTCGGTCAGCTCCATAAGGGTAGTCTAACTCATAACGGCAGGATCAGGACACGTTATAGCGGCCATTACATTGAAGTGGAAATTGTAGGTAAGTTCTCTGTACATATCTCCTCACACGATATGTATCTTCGCTACCCACAAGGTTAGGGTAATTTTTTGGGGGGATTAGGTTACAAGAACGTGCTGCTTTCAGGTGAAACTGAATTCAATGCATTTACTGCTAGTGATTCAATGCCTAACTCCGGTCGCTGGTTCGATTCCCGGACGGGTTTCAAGTTGAATAATTTTCGGACCTAGAATCTGTTCAAACGAAGAAAGTGTTATCCCAAAATAACGATTCATTTTCACCATAATTTCTACTGATTTATCTTTTGAAAAAAAAAACACATTGGCCCTTGGGGCGCCGATTAAGCGATTGTCGATATGGCGAACTCATGCATTGACTTATAACTACTAGCTAGTCGGACCACCAAATAGTTACCATTGGTATGTAAAATACTATTGATGCATCCAAGGTGCATTCTCATGGTACGATTTGTGGTTACGACTTCAGGGAACTCCCCTTGCTTGGTCGAAAGAACATCACAAAAAAGTGCACCAATCAAAACAAATAAGAGGAATCCCCTCAAATCAATACTACAATCGCACTGTGAGAATGTGCCTTAAAGACGATTTACGTGATGCGATCAGACGATTCCCGAAATTTTACCGAAATGAATCATGTCAGCCAATATGCGAGTCAGCTTGAAATAAACCAACTCAAATCAAACGGAAATTTCTCTTTTACTCTTAACAGATAGAAGTCAACTAGTCGTGTGGAATTATAACATCGCGTGAACTGACTATTAGAAGGCCTGGTTCTAAGATTAAAGACATTCATTTTACCTTTAAAATGTATGTTCTTCCCTTCCTTCCATACTGTATTATTTTAATTAATAATGTCGGATACGCCTAGAACTACCAAATGAGTCAGATAGTTAGGGACCCAAAAGCAAAGATCGATCCTGGTTTGTGCCACCCGGCCTGTTCAGTTTAGGTGGAGATATCTCCGCCGTAGATATAGATTTAGATTGCTTTACATTTTGACTATATCATTTTGATTTTACAGCTGGAGAACCTGTTTTGAATCACGTGGCTCATCTGTCAGAGCCCGACATCGAGACTGAGAATGGATTGGTCCATGTCATCGATCACCTCCTGCTTCCCTCCACATTGGCCGGCATCATTGGTTAACATGTGAACCCGGACTTTTTTTGCGATACTGTAATAAAATATATATATATATATATATATTCCACACTTCTGTTATTATATATCCCTAAACATTTATCACACTGCCACTAGGATATCGATTGATCAAAACCGATGAATCTCATGTTCTAGATAAAGTACCAGATACAATATTAAAAAGATCTTTATCTCGAGTTGTTAGGGATAACCTTTGATCATCTAGCCTTTTATAATGGCCAGGATAACTCCACTGAGGTTCTGTCTCATTTATGTAATCATATCTAGCCATAATGACCATAGCTGATCTTTTATCAGCTGGTTTAATTAAGATATGTCAATTTTGGCACAGCTTGAAAATAGTCTTTCAGCCATTGTGAGATTAGTGTGGTTTTAGATTTTGGCGACTTGATAAAAATGTGTTCGAAATTTATCAACACTAGCAGTAATTGCGGGGTCAGTGACTGGAGGCACATAATCAGTTTTTTTCCGTAAACGTTTATTTCTTCGAAAAATTACCACTTCTATAACTATTTGCTCCAGACATTGTATTTCGATAAAAAAAACCTATACCCAGTTTTCTGAATCTAAAAGGAATAGACAATATAATTAACAAGTATAGCCTTAGTGAATGAGTAGGTATTTGTGAGAATTTTAATGTGTGCGACACTTCCATGCAAAATACGATAGCAAAATAAATTTGAAAAGCTGTTACCTTCAAACATATTTGTCCGCGCCGCCATGAGCGACCAAAGGGGTTTTCAGAAAAAAAGGCGCGAAATGTATGGCTGCTTTCTTGTGGTAGGCGGATCATGTGCACGGAGCAATATGTTAAGTAACCATGTGTCTTTTATTATGGTAACTCACCAAGACATGCGCAGCCTAATAATTTTTGGAATTGTCAGCTGAGTTCTGCCAAGGCCGAAATGTTGGATGATGCAAACAGCCCCACAAAATATAAAAGAGATCTAGGAAAAGTTTGTCTTATAGTTGACATCATATTGGAATAAATGATCCAAGAGTGTCAAAGTGGAATTAAAAAGTTTATCTCGAAAGTTCTGTTCAACCCAATTTATGGAATTAGAGTCAGCAGGATCAAAACCAAGACTCTTTGATGACTCGAGAGAGAAGGTTATAACCATGTACAGGGTTTATAAAATATGTGATAACTATGTAACGAAGAAGATGGGTTTAGAATAGATCAATGTGCAAGCGGGTAATCCCAAGAAAAAGAAATTAACTAATGAATATGTCCGCTAAGGAGATTGAGAGACACAGATGAAAGTTTCGCCTAAACCAGAAGATCCTATACAGTTTTGTTTCTCCTGTGTCATTTGCGGTTCTTTGTGACAAAGAACAGATACTTCAGGTCTAAGGATACTAGCGAACCGGGTGCTTGGTTAGTCATATTGGAATACGAAAGGAATTACCTCTTTCTTAGACCCTTTTCCCGATTCCCAATTGCAAACCAGTGGACACGTCGTTTGGAGAGTATTAATCCAATAAGTTTATCTTTTTAAATCTTTCTGTTTGGTGTCCTCTTCCGAGTCAAGAATTGATGTTATTTCAATCGGCATGATTTCAGAAATGACCTTTAACCGAATGATTATAAAGAGAGAAATGTTCAGCTATTTGGGATACGAGTTGTAACCTGATGGAAATCAAATGAATGTGCCTCTCATTCAAAGAGGCTTTTTGGTTTCACTAACATATTGTTTCTGCCCCTTTCTACCAAATAATAAACAATTCTAATTTGGCCAACAAAGGAGGTCTTATCTGGCATGTAAGTGTCTAGCTTGCATCTAGTCCTTATACATTTTGACTCATTGCGCAAGAGATGGGGGGATTTCGTTCGATTCACGCAGTTTGAATGTCCGAATCTACTGACGCTTGGGTAAAATATAACCTTTGCCAAGCGGAAGAAATAGCTTTAGCATGATTGACCCAGGATTCCACATTCAATTCACGTTCTTCGAGGTTTCTCTAATTCTCGTTGAAGGGTGCTTTTGCAACAATCAGCGCTGGCCTAGTCTAAATGCCGTTGAGACTGGGTAAATGGCTGGTTTCATACTACTGCTTGATAGACTTCTGATGTGTCCAATACCTTATGCTTGTTTACTTTGTCAAGTGGCTTTTGATCAAAGTTAAACTCAGTCTTCTGTGGATTAGCTCTTTTCTGGTTGGTTTTGTTTCTTTATTTGTTTCTTTGTTTGATTGGGGTAGTAATTAACATAACGTTTTTTTTCTGCATTTATTCCACTCTATTGTACAAGTTTTCTCTTTGAAATGGTCTGCGTAAACTTAAAGATGAGCTTTGTGTGTGGCATTCGTGGGCGTCATTGTTTCAAGAAGTCTGAAGAAGAATAACGAGAAGGTTGGTACAGTTTGAAAAGTATTGATTATTACAAGTGGTAATAGTTTGTTATCCGCATAAGTCGCTGTTCGAAATAAACAAGTAAAGTCAATATCTGTTTGGAATAACGTGGCCACGTCTTTATTAATAGAATTGCATAGGTTCCCAATGGCATTAGGATCTCATGGGAACAAAAACCATGCTGGCTGTCAAATGCCCGGACAAGTCAGCCCTTTGGGGTTCCCCCGGGTACACACACAGGCAGAAACATGAATGCTTCTCAGGACAGCCCCAGTGGACCGTGGCCGTAACCCATGGTAACACTGACCAAACAGCTTTCTGCAAATTACTATAACACTGCGCAAAAAAAAAAAACACGCCCCACAATGCGTCATCTGGTACTGCGGAAAACCATAGATAACTTTAAATAATAACTCTTTTTACCTACAAATAGACGCACAGACGGGTCATTATTCTAAGAGTTTACAATTTTTAACGCTCGCCTCTGAAGATGGGAATGATACGTATTTCCCCATACAACATTGCAACATGTGACAAAAGGATGTGTGGTATACAAAATTCAAATTACAATTGACCAATTTAAACAATAGCAAATCACTAAAATGACCAACCCGCCAGACCAGCTGCAAATTTAAACAGTAGGATTACAAAAGGTTAATATCGTATTCACGGGACCCTAAACAATGTCGTCTAAGTATGCCGAAATAATAAGAATTTAGAATTTAAAACAGAAACAAAATAATCTCTCTGAAATATTTACACGTATAAGGGCAACTAAAAATTACCTTCTTGTCTGGGACAGTATTTACGTTATAAAAAAAAACCGGGCGATTATACTAGGTAAACGGCTAATGTGGTGTGTGAATTTGAGGGTTTCAGTTGTTTTATGATCCCAATGAGTATAACTGTTAAAAGTTTGGTTTAGGTACTTTGTAGCAGAAGTATACAACGATTAAGAAAATAGGAATAACCAAGGTCCCGCAATGGTAATTTTTTAAATATATTTATTTCAATTTTATAACATTTTGCCGACATAATTTGAGTAGGTCGAGGTCGTTTCTGATTAGATTCTATCCAGGTCAAACCTTATCGATCACTTGCTCTACTTTCCGCTGAAAGTAAGACAGTCAAGAGATAAGACAATGAGACGTATGTGGCATTTCCAGGTAAAAGCAACATTATTCATATGGCTCATTTCCACAAATACACAGTAAATAGCCTGATAATGAAGGTGATCTTGATTTTAGCAGCTCTCGTCCTATATGCACTTACTGGTTACTTAGTGGAAAAGTAACCGAAATTCAATGATTCCACTTTAAATTAAGTTGGCCACAACTGCGGGACTAGTCGATACACTCACAAAGAGTGCTTATATATATACGTTTGTACATAAACAAAACTAAGTCCACTATATTACATGTTTCTTTAACAAATCAGTAGCACGTACTGGGGTAAACATTAACTTAATTACTAGATGTCGTGTTTTTGCGAAAGGGTAAACGATCTTTATAGATAGATGTTCTTAATTTAAAACTCGATTACTTCATAGGTAATTAAAACTATTTTCATAAAGGTCGATGGCTTTAACAATAGTACACATAATAAACACAGTTGAAGAAACAGACACATACAAATACAGTCCAAAACCCACAAACATCATTGTTCCAATAATATGTTAAAATATTCGATATAGTTTTTAAAACAAAGATATACAAATATATCACAAGTACTTAGTAACAACTGAACATTTTAAAAATACATGTGTTTTAATTTAGCTGGGATAAAAATTTACTAAATAGGAATATTTACAGGCACACGATCGAGAATCAATGTAAAGTGTGAAGCTATTTGATTCTGTCGGGTAGATTATTGAACTCCATTGCCCCAGATATACACACAAATATTTTATGTAATGTTCAGCTTTGTATTTTGGAACCATGAATTAGAATTTATTAGATGGTAGAAGTGATCTACTAGGTTAGTATGTTTCGAACATACTACATATATAATCAGGGACATGGTCATTTGTAGCTTTGAATGCCATATTAAGCATATTGAGGTTTAATTTGTAATGAACAGGGAGCCACTGGAGTTTCACATGGAGATCTGTAGAAGAAGAAAGTTGATCAGCGTTTTAAATAGCACGCATTGCACGTGTTTGCAATCGTTCTAGAGGATCTAAATTTGAGGCGCATGTACTTCCACATACAATCGAACAATAATTTAAATCAGGGAAGATAAAAGTAAAGTAAAATATTTTCGTAGCACAAAATGTCCGAAAATGTTTACTTTTGTTAAAAACATATAATTTGCTTTTAATTTTACCCCCAATAAGTGTTAAATGGTCAGTTTAACTCACAGGAGCTTATCACAAGTGACATGGTATAACTCATTCAGCCCAAATGTTACCTAAAAATCGCTTCATTTATATGGCGCCTTTTCTGAGATGAACATACCAATAATAATTTAGTCTTGTTCGCATTGGGACGCAGATTGTTAGCAAGACACTAAGTGTTTGCTATCTGACAGCCGTCATTTAGACTTTTCACAACATTGGGAACTGATGCCACATGTAATGTTGTGTCCTCAGCAAAACTGCCGGACGAGGAATGTTTCAGGTTAAGTGGTATGTATTAAAGCATTTTCACATGAGTGGTGTGCGCGGAAACCAGATTGTTGATTATGAAAAAGGTTATTTTGCTCCATGTATTCAGGAAAGTGATAATGCTGCTTGCACATGCCTTTCAAGGATTTTGGAGAGAGCAGGTAGAATATTAATTGGTCTATAATTGCTCCGGTCCTATTTTGGACCTTCCCAGTTTTGAATAGTTGAAACACGGGCAGTTTTCCAGGCATTTGGAAAATGACCTCTCTGTCACTGAATACAAAGGTTTAACACATATGACAAAGATGGAGCTATAATATGTGCTGACAACTTTTGGTATCCTGAAGTTGAATTGAGAGATGTTTCGACTCAGGCGGTTATATTGGCTGTCAGGAATGTGCTCAGTTCGGGTCTGTTGTTGATGGCTGCCAGGAATGATTCCTCCGGAACCGTCAACTCAAATATATCAAACCAGTGGACGCTACATTGTCGTGCACTATTCCTTTAGCTTGGTTAAAGAGCATTAGTATAATTATGTCACACGTTCTATAAGATGCCGGGACCATTAAAACGAGAAGGCGCAAATGTGTATTTTGATAGTAGTTCATAATGGTGAATCCAGTAACTGACGTCTACGTAATAATGCATGGATTGGGGTTACGTGATGTCACAACGGAAGTAGAATTCATTCACGTTATGGAAAGAGCTAGTAGGTGATTGGTTAAAAAGAGGACGGTTTTGACATTCAATATGACAATCTTCGTGGTTAAGTTCAGTGTGGCAGAGTAGTGAAACTGTGAATGCCGATATTCAGCATTCCGAAATTTGTCAAAGCTACAGTAAAGCTTTTCCTAATCAGACGAAATCCAGCATTTTATCTGTACTCAACGTAAACAAAAGTTATATATTCTTTTAGTAGTGTTATAGTATGCCAAGCGTGCTGGGAGATACCGGTAGCATTGCCCGCAAGCACTGAAGTATATGTGATAGGTTACGACACAATTCCCAGTTATAGCATAAGACTCATGGAATTGACCATAAATAGAAATATAAAAAACAGCAATTTTTTGTGGTATACAATATTTATTATAACAGAAATACGATAATTATCATAACACTGCAACTAGACATACATGTACAATATGGACAATGTGCTTGTTACTTAAACGATAACGCATGTCAAATGTTCAAGCTAAGCGATTAATTGGCAGTTCCAGTAATCAGCGAACATAACTAAAAACACCGCTAATTGGTCGTCCGTTTCATTAGCGAACCTGGCAGTAGAGAATATATGGTTAGTTTACTGTGCGACAAATGCGATCTCGAGGAGCGTGATGTTGTAGGCCTTATACCACCCCATTTGATTAAAACCGGAAGCGGGATAACCTCCATGCCTTACGTACAGCCCGCTTGGTCATAAACCTAGTGCCATTTTGAATGTCTACACGTAGTGATATCCGCTAAAACGGCGTAAATTGTGCGGTCGTAGCAAGACAAATTACAGCTGTGTAAATACACCGGGAC
>JAQQZZ010146371.1:0-12827 GCA_030265115.1 Mopalia vespertina | reverse complement strand
TTTGTATCAATTAAAAATGTTTATTAGTCTCAGACGCTTTTCGATGGCGCAAACTCTACCCCACACCGGTATATTATACACTTATTCTTGCACAAAGGATGTACCACGCATAAAAATACAAACTACTCATTTACACATTTAAAATGCATTGATTCTCTGTCCTTTACAATTTATTTCTACTGAATTGAAAGGTATGCGTGTTTCAAACCTTTGCTTTAAATTTCAACGTAATTGTAGACATAGATAAATAGAACAAACGTATCTAAAATTGTTATCTTTTTGTATAAATGTTTTCCGTTTGCGCTCCTTTTGTTCGGCTTATTTAATATGTGTATAAGAAAGAAATTTGTTTTGTTATATAAAACTTTGATACAAAATATGCCAGTACCTATCTCGCCATTACTCTGCAGCCTCTTAACTATAAGCTAGCACGTGGTGCGGGTTGATCAAGGTTTGGCCCCAGGGTGAGTTTGATCTTAGAGTTTATTTAGCACTGGTGGAACATTAAACACAGCAGCACCATGTTTAAAATGGCTGTGAGAATAAGTATGTGTTCGAAGTCGTTCTGTCGCAAGTCTGTGTAGCTGAGTCGGTTAGATAGCTAATCATGCCAGCCAGAGACACCGAGTTCGAATCCCGGTGGAGACAACCAAAAGTTTCTATCTCTACAATAAAAATATATTTATGGCTCTCTCTTGAGATGTCTGTGTAGGTTATCTATATATCAGATATATACTCAGAACTGGCCGCTACCGACATCGTAATGACCGGACAATTGAGAAGATGGGCTCATTTGCATAAAAAATACAATCAGAGAAAATATTCGTGGTACCAAACAACGGAGTCGTGTAAATTGGTCAAAACAAATATTGTCATAAATGTATATAAAAAAAACTATCTGAGGGTCATACGCAATTATTGGGGAGGATGCCATTTAAAAAGCAAAATCTGAACAAACTGTCTAGAACACCCATCTTTATTTGTGGACAAAGTCAAGACAGGCAAGAATACAAAGTGTCAAGTTACATTGATTACAATAAAATGTAGATGTTACATTTAAAACTCTTCGCAAGGAGGCTATAATTCACCGTATCAGTATTCAGTTAGTCTTTGCCGCACTCAGGGTTGTCTGATTTCATAGTTGACCAGAGCCATATAATACATGCCTGGGCCGGAGTCGAATTTCAGGCTCACTTCACCATTGGAACTGTCCACACACGAGTCCGATTCTGTGGAGGAAAATTCGAGTTATTATTTTAAGGCTATAAGTGTTTGTGTATATACAACATTTCCAATGCGGAAAGCTTAAACGTTTATAGAATTTATATAAAACACTTTATGTGAGACTTTGAACCTCTTTAGTTTGAACCTAGAACCGCTTTTGAAAGTATGGGTGTATTCGAAACAATTCCTAAAACGATATATTGTCTAAGCCAAACTCGTACAGAAATTGTCACCCGCTTTAATACGTCTGATGATAAAGTACCGTATAATGATTGGCACGGCTCTTTTTTGATTGGCCAAATTTTGGGCCAAACCTTGGATAAGGTTATTCCAGCTATGCCAAGTTTAAAACATCATTCCAGGACGAGTGAAACTACTGTGTTGGTGACATTCTAATTCCAAGCAATACTGTATTATACTTGTGGACAAAATGGCTATACCTGGAGTTGGCTTGGGTACGATTGCTCCCGTATGCACATTTTGTATCTCATTAAATAACAAAAAGCTGTCTGCCGCTTGTAGACAAAGTTTGAAAATAGCCGAAGGGTTGTTTTGTTTGAAAGTCACAATTAGATTTCCCTGGGGATAATTCCACCATACACTCCCCTCTGTACATTCTTTGTTAGCTTCCACAGTCATAGTGTTTCCAGCACTGGGGCCTCTGGTTGAAGAGACAAAGACAGACATTGAATAATTAAATTATACAAACGTTCTTCTTTCTGGTAATTATTTCGATTGATTGGTTGGTGTTTAACGCTGAGCTTACTAGTATTCCACTTATATGACGGTGGTGTTTTCCAACAGTAAACGCCCCCACTAACACAACCATTAAAGGTGAAGTACTTTCACCGCTGGTTTCTCCAGCGTTAAGTAAAGACACATGCTTGGAAAATATCGTAATCCCCCCCCCCCCCCACCCCCTAACAAAAAAATAAAAATAAAAAATAATAATTGGAAATCCGGAGAAGGCAAGCAAACTTTTCATTCTCTGCATTTAAATATATATATATTCCTTAAACTGGTGTCGACAAACAAAAAGCGATGAATCATCTCATGTTCTACATAAACTCCCAGAGACAAGTTTCTAAATAGACCTTGTTCTCGAGTTGACTATGAATTAAACAGTGCTGTTTGCCAATTTTCAGTTAAATGTTCTAAAATAAAGAAAATCCACAATTTCCAAAGAAAAAGAAGAGTTTATTCGCTGAGTATAGGTTGTCTCCACGAACAAAATTAACAGAACAGAAACAAACGCAAAACAATTACTTACGGGTTAGGCATTACGGTACATTTGTCATTGAAGATGGATCGCCCGGAGCAGACCAACACACAGGCTAACAAAATCAGTCCTATTTTCACACCCATCGTTCTTTCTGAAATTGTTTAAATAAAAGGTGTCCGGGTTTTACTAATAACACCGATGTTGGAGCCTCATGCAATGACTTTTAAAGTAGGCCAATATTGGTTTACATATCCGGCAAATTTTCATAAGACGTAAAACGAGATCTTATCAGTTGCTCTACCAGTTAAATGTCAGCACTTTAGTTAATTTCCCGGTGACGTAGCTAACTCCTGATGAAGTATTAATATTTCTTTATTGTAATTCGTCCCAAAGTCCGGTTTGTACACTGGCCTATTTAAAGCATAGGCAGCTCAAACAATCTAGCCAAGAAACAGTAATTTCTCTTTCCAATAAGACTTTTTTTTAAATATTTTTTTTACTGTTTAAAGCATTCTGTCACAATCAAGTACCATGATCCATCTAGCTGTTTAGCGCAGACTGCCGCTATGGGATAAACTCGCCCCGCCTCGTTCTTCCCAGGCTGTCAAATGGAGGGGCTCTATTCGCTTAAAAATATGTTGATATGTTTAATGTAGAACGAACAACTTAAGTTTTTGATTTAAGTTTAATTAAATTAAAAAAAAAGATTTAAAGAGAATTGCATGGAATTGCGACTGTATGACATCATTACATATTTGTTCTTTTTTTGTGACCAAGCATTGACTATACGCTTTATCATGGAGGGAAGACGGCGACGTTTTTAATCTAATGCGTTCGGAGTCGTTATGGAGGCCACTTTCAATTAAAGTATGTATACAAGATTATAACCTATTCAAACCGCTAGCCGCTATTACTGTTTTTTTTTCATTCGTGAATTCGTGAGATTACCAGCTGTCCCAGCAGGGCCTTGTATTGGAATGATCATCAGGAAAGCTGTGGATGCGGCAGAAAGGTTGTAAACAAATCCAAATTTCCATAAAAAAACATTTTTTCTCTTAAATTATTAGATGCATTTTTCTACTTAATAACAGAAGATTTAAAAGGCCATAAAAAATCTTCACATTGTTAAACATTTAAATCTTTATATGCACATCGATTGAACATTTAAAGGATGTACCTTGTTAGACCACTTACATTTTTTTAACGGAATTTGTCCGTAATAAATAAGTTGTTATTTAGTTTCAATCGGCTTTATTTCTACGTCATATTTCCGTAATGCATAAGAAACGACAAGTCACATATTAATGTAGATAGATTAGATGTACTCAATTCAGTTAATATACTTACCTCTTTAGATTCCAAGTTTAAATACGCCTAACCACAACAGACCATACAGCCAGAATAACTGACCGTTTTATAAGAGAGATTCGACAGCTGTCTTTTTTTTTTTTAGAAAAGAGTTGATTTCATGAAAGGTAATTACGTTTTGAATTTACGACGTGGCAAAGGCCTTGACCCAAAGTCAATATTTTGCCTATAAATTATATTCTTATTTGTTTTGAGATAAAAGCCATCTGTTAAAAGACGATTAGGGACGAAGTAGACATTCGTCATATGTGTTCATATGAGACATTCAGAAATGGTGAACCGTACTATGTTTATTTTCTTCGTACTGTGCTCTCTAGAGTTTCACTAACACAGGCCAGTCCCTACCTGTGTATCAGTGTTACTCAATCATTAGACAACGATATTTTAACGATTGTGAAGTGATGAGTGCTGGGTTCGTATACGTGCGATCAAATATCTCAGGCTATAAAATTAGAAAGACGTTTCAATGCTGGCTGGGCAATCGTGGTTGTTTGGCGGATCGGGGTGTTGTGTGTTTGCTGGTTTCGTAGGGGTTATCACCGTATACTTAAGGTTATTTTACTCATATGACGGAGTTCCAGTCAAATGTGTGAATAAAATCACCTTTAACTTTACTGGTAACAAACAATGAGAACATATTTTAGAGGCATTTAGAAGTTTGCTGAACTTTTAAGAAAAGACTTGTTAATGGATAAATAGAAGTTGTAATTGCTAAACAAGTCCGGACAATCATGCATGTCAAAGATTTCACAAACATATCGGCTTATTGCTGCCCTGTAATTTGTCCTGAGAGTTCCTGGGCAACAGCCAGCTCCCGCACAACCGCCTGCGATTATGGTGTAGAACTGGTAGTCTTTATAAGACACACCATTAAGGGAAATAATAATTATACTGACACCGCGCCTAGTTTCACTTAACTGACCCAAGATACCACACACATGTACATCCAAGCTTATGTTGGCACCAGACCAGACTGACATAGGCACCACATCCAATCCAATCTTATACTGACACCAGGACAGACACTGCGTCCAGCTTCATTAAACTGATACCAGGCAGGACACCCACCCAATGTTAAGTTGACACCAGGCCAGACACCTCGCTCGGTAACAGTATACTTATATCAGACACCACGTCCACCCAATTTTATACTGGCACCAGGCCAGGTACCTTGGAAAGTATTGTTATATTAACAACAGACACCCACCCAATCTTATGTTCATCCAGGTCAGACACTATACCCAGTCTCTTCAGAATGACACAAGATAACACACCCACCCAATCTTCTGTTCATCCACACTATACCCAGTCTCTTGAGAAATACATAAGATAACACACCCACCTAATCTCATACTGAAACCAGACACCTCTCACAGTATCATCATCCGGACACTATAGACTACACCCATACAACAATTATCAATATCGACAAATGTCAACGATTTATCGATTTCAACAATTCGTTTTATCCCAATAGATAATTGATTTTTTTTATCGATAATCCAGTCACCCATATAATGGCCTTATTGACACACCAGCTTTATTGCTCGTTTGGCACTCAACATTATTAAAAACAAAATATATTCAAATATAAAGGATGCTTGTAGTATTGATTTTATTTCTATTGCCGTTTGGCGCAATCTTGGTTGATCACTTGATTTTGTTGATCGTTGAAATCTGACATATCAGACACGATTGTTTTTTGTTACTTTGACGAACGTTCGATTTATCAACCGGAGTACTCTGTAGAGAACAAGAAATGAACAACACTATTGAATTTAAAGAGTAAGGCAGTTCAAGCAATCCGTGAAAACCATCTAACAGAACGCAAATTTCTCTTTCCAATACGATTCTTTTTAATTTTTGTTTCATGATTTAAAAACCAAGTATGGCAGTAGATAGTATAAACGTCTGTTTTACTTAGGACAATTTCACGGTCGCCTGGTTTGTAAGTACTTGATAGTAAATAAAATACGTTCTTGACAAAATGACTGTTTTTTTTTGGGTATTTTTAAAGTGTGTGTAACTTACATTCGAGAGAAAAAAAAAGTAAAATTTAATTTTAAAAAAAATGAATTTGTCCAGACTAGTCTAGACTTTAGAAAAGAAGACAGGTAATGAAACGAAAAGGACGTCAGCTAAACACATGCGCTTTTATAAACGGAAGTAAACGTTTTTAGTTACGAGTCTTATGGATTGAATAGTCTGTTTCAAGACCTGTCTTCTTCTCTAAAGTCTACATAGAGACAAATCCATTTTATATTGCGAGAAATTGCTAGAGGAGTGCCATGTTGTATCGGTCTTTAGAGCTCTAGCTAACGCGATGGCTCTTAGCGGTCTGCCGTCCACATGTTTGTCTGTTGTTTGTCAACGTTTGAACCCCATGCTCTATCATCTGGAGCTGTAGAACATTCCGCAAAACCTGTTGAAATTTGTATTTTAGATCACACCATCAGATGGGGACGAAGATATAACCGAAAGTAACTTATAAGTTTATTCTAAATTGTGCAAAGCCGATTATTAATGTCTCCGTATGCACCATTTTGATTAAATTCAAATCTAAACAGCTCTCCGTGCTTTGTTTGTGGTAATTGACAGCAGGACTCATGCAAGGCGGAATATAAGTAACTGGTTATGTATTAAAGAAATTCCAAAAAATTGTCGATTATTGAAACAAGACGACACAAATTAACGCGGCATGCAGCTTACTGGGTCTTCGTGTATCGACAGTGTATACAATTACGTGGCGTTACAACTAGTGTTGAACTAAGAATTCGAGATACAAAAGAATTGTGTACATGTAGTGTAAGGGCGTTCCATAGTAGCTCGCATCAAGGAAGTTATTAGCTACAGTGTAGCAGCTTATTTTGGAAAGACGAAGAATGATGATTATGGTACAACTATAATAGGATTTATGTAGACACCGGTTACCTTCATTAAATCTCAACTAACCCAGTGATGTGAACCGCAAGAGGATGCCCACGTGATCACTGCCAACAGCTAACGAGCAAGGTCTTTCCTTTCTGATCTCCGGAGCGAGAAGACGAACAAGACAGCTCTCACAAATCCCACCCAACACACCCTCTCTCTTTAAAAAAAACAAATTTCTTTTTGTTATATTTTGCCTTTTCTCGCTGCCCGGTTTTGAGGAATACACAAGTACTTTTATCGCCTTTTATTATTGTAAGGTAATAATTCAAGATATGTAATTAATACTTTATTGATCTTGATTAAATATGTCATTTTATAATGACATAAACCGTCAAACTTGTGTTCATTTAGCTTGATTCCACAAAAATAGCTCGTCTCTGGCCAAAGCTGTCGTTACTTTTTTGGACACTGGTATTACACTTTTTATTAATTTGTCATATCTTTATTTCAACAATGTCGCGATGGTCACATTTTATCATAATTACGTTTTTCAACCGTTCCAGAATTCGGAACAGCGCTCAGGGTTGTCTGATTTCATAGTTGACCAGAGCCATGTAATACATCGCTGGACCCGAGACGAATTTCAGGGTCACTTTACCATTGGAACTGTCCACACACGAGTCAGAGTCTGTGGAAGAAAATTCAAGTTGAATTAGTGACTAAAAGTATCTCGATATACACAACAAGGATAAAGTAGTCAGCTAATATATCTTCCGTGTCACACCAGGTGTCGTGGACAAGGGTAGCTCAGTGATGATAGATTAGAAGGCGCCACTCTTGGAAGAGTGGAAATACCCCGTGGGTGGCCTACCAACACCAAGATAAGAGGTATCATACTCTTTGACAAAACGACTATACCTTCAGTAGGTTTCGGTACGGCTGTTCCTGTGTGATCATCATATATCTTATTGAGATTAAAGGAACTTCCTTCTGCGAGTAAGCAAAGTTTGAAAATAGCAGAAGGGTTGTTTTGTTTGAAAGTCACCACGAGAGTTCCCTGAGGGTAATTCCACCATACACTCCCCTCTGTACAGTCTTTGTTAGCTTCCACAGTCATAGTGTTTTTAGCACTGGGGCCTCTGGTTGAAGAGACAAAGAAAGATACGGAATGATTAAATTATACAAACGTTTTGCTTTCTGGCAGTTATTTCGATTGATTGGTTGTTGTTTAACGCTGAGCTAACGGTCATTCCACTTATATGACAGTGATGTTCTCCAACAGTAAACAGCCTCACTACCATAATCATAAAATGTGATGTGAAGGTAAGACACATGCTTGGAAAATCATTCTCAGATTATTTTTCAATATTAACAGAGAAGAGACAAATGCGAGACAATTACTTACGGGAAAAGCATCAAGGTGCATTTGTCATTGAAGATGGATCGCCCGGAGCAGGCCAACACACAGGCTAACAAAATCAATCCTATTTTCACATCCATCGTCCTTTCTGAAATAATTTAAATAAAAGTTTTACTAATACCACCGATGCGGGCGCCTCATTCAACGATATTTTAAAGTATAGGCCCATATTGGTTTACATATCCATCAAATTTTCATTAGACGTCAAAACGAGATCTTATAAACGTTGATCTACCAGCTAAATGCCAGCCATTTTTTTTACCGGCGACGCAGCTAATCACTGTTAAAGGATTGAGCTTTCTTTATTCTTATAAGTCCCAAAATCCGGTTTGTACATATAAGAAAAAAGAAAGATCAATCCTTTAACAGTGATTAGCTGCGTCACCGGTAAAAAAAAAATGGCTGGCATTTAACTGGTAGATCAGCGTTTATAAGATCTCGTTTTGACGTTTAATGAAAATTTGATGGATATTTAAATGCTTAAAACAGTGAAAAAATCAGTAAAAGTCTTATTGGAAATATAAATTACTGTATTTTCGTTAATTTTCATAGACTGCTTGAACCGCCTATTGTTTTAAATATTTCAAAGTCCCAAAATCCGGTTTGTACATTGAAATATTTAAAACAATAGGCTGTTCAAGCAGTCTATGAAAATTAGTGAAAATACAGTAATTTATATTTCCAATAAGACTTTTACTGATATTTTCACTGTTTAAAGCATTTTTCACCATCAAGTACCATGATCCATCTAGATGTTTAACGCATACGGTCGCTTGGAGATAAACCCGCGCCATTTTGTTCTTCCTAGGCTGTCACATGGCGGGGCTCTCTTCGCCACAGTTAAGAAAAAATACAGTTGCTTAAAAGATGTGTAAATGTGTAGTGTAAGTCAAAATTTTGATTTAAATATAATTAAGTTTGAAAGTAGCTTTAAAATACTTAAATGGAATGTTCGGTTTGATGAGATCGTAACATGATCCCTGTGAATTTATACAGGTGTAAATTACCGGACGGCGACCGCACGACTTACGGAATCTATTGAATATTACTACAAAACATTGTCCTGGCTGGTGACCATGCAGCGACTATATGCTCTTTATCATGAAGGAAAGACGGCCACGGTTTTCATCAAATGCGCTTAAAGTCGTCATGGAGACCACTTTCAATTGAAGATTATAACTTATTCAAACCGCTAACCGAATAAAATTTATTAAAAAATATATAAATTTTCAAGACTTTTTAAGCCATTTATGAATTCGCCATATCACCAGTTGAGCCTCGTATTGGAATGAACATCAGGATATCTTTGGGTGCAACAGAAAGGTTCTTAACAAATCCAAATTTTCCATATGTCCATAATAATATAATTTTTTAACGTTTTTCTCCCTGAATAATCAGATGCATTTACTACTGAATATAAACAGAAGATTTAAAATGTCATAAAAATAAACTTAGTTAACATTTTAATCTTTAGATGAATATCGTTTGAACATTTAAATGATGTGCCTTGTTATACTACTTTTGTTTTTACGGAGATTGTCCTATACGGAAATAAGTAAGAGTCGCTGTTGTTATTAAGTTTCAGTCAGCTTTATTTCAACGTCATATTTCCGTAATATATATGAAACGAAAATGTCACGTGTTAATGTAGATAGATTAGATGTACTCATTCAGTTAATATACTTACATCTTTAGATTCCAAGTTTAAATACGCCAAATCACAACAGACGATACAGCCAGAGCAACTGACCTTTTTATAAAGGAATGCGCCAGGTGGCTTATTTAGAAAAAAGTTGATTTGACGAAAGATAACTATGTATTGAATTTAGGACGTGGCAAAGGCCTTGACCCAAAATCAATGTTCCTTCCTTTAATTATAAACATGATGTCTTCATATTTCATCAATAATTGTTTTGAGACAAACGCCACCTGTTATTAGACCACTGTACGAACAATTAGGGACGAAATATACATTCGTCATATGTGTTCATATTCTGAGACAATTCAGAAACGATAAAAAGTAGGCCAACTATATGTTTATGTTTGGTTCGTACTTTGTTCTAGTGTTTTCACTTACACAGGCTAGGCCCTGCGTGTGTATCAGTTTTATTCAACCATTGGCCAACGATAAAACGAATGGGAAGTGAGGAGTGATGGTGGGTTCGCCCGATCAAACATTTCAAGCTATAAAATAAGAAAGACGTTTAAATGCTGTCTTAGCAGTCGTGGTTGTTAAACCGATCGAGGTGTAGTTGGTTTGCTTGTTTCATTGGGGTTCAACTCCATACTTAAGGTTATTTCACTCATATGATGAAGTTCCATCCAAATGGGTGATAAATAAAAATTATCATCGATAAACAAGTCAGGACAATCACAAAGACTTCACAAACATATCGGCTTATTGTTGCCCCGTAATTTACCCTGAGAGAACCTGGGCAACAGCAAGCTCCCGCACAACCGCCCGCGATTGGGGTTTAAAACTGGCTGTTTTTATAAGACACACCATAAAGTGAAATAATAAGCAATTAATACACAATCGTCCACGAGTCATTAGAAAGACTCAAAACAAGACAAAGATGCAGAGACGAGTGAGATTTGGGGGAAGCCAGTTCTTATAACAGATAAGGATAACAAATTGACGATTCATTTGTGATTTGTTCGCCTCATTGGACGTATTTCGTCCTGCTTCAGAATATTTCAGTCATTCGTCAGCTAATATCCGCTACTACGTCGAGATACGTTCTAGACTATATCTCATATAATTATACAATTTCTGGATAATCAGGTGTAAATTGATTTACACCTGATGACGATACAGGCATATGTATCGAAACGTTGTGTTCTATCTCAAAACGAGAAGTGGTTATCCAGAAATTGTATAATTATGTTACCCCACTTCTAAATGTCGTTCAAAACTTATATATCTCATATAAATCAAACTTTGGCTAGTTTCTCAAGATTGAAAATCAATAAAACAAATCTGAAGCGATGTGGTTGTGACGTGAATGACGGTGCAAAAGAAAAATTGGAGATATTAAATGTGCTCTTAAGCCAAGCATTTATTTTAGTGGATGCCACAGAGCTTCTCATATTAAAGAAAAATGGACAAATAGAATTGATAAGGCAAACTCTATGATTTCTGGGTAGAATAAAGTTAATCTATAATCCAAATCATTAAGACGTTTTGCAGTAGTGTTTTGAAGACTTGATTGAAATTGAAGGATGAAAATATCACTTACTACAATGTATATAAGCTATGAAATAACATATTATCATCTGGTAAATCTTTATTTTATAAAGACTGAGTAAACAGTGGTATTTTCTTTGTAAAAGATATCATGTGTGATGGTAAGATCAAACCATAAGAGGAAATAATTATCAAACGGGACCATCTTCTCGTCATTTTTGGAATACTGTTATGCCATTAAAAGCATAAAAAATATAACGTTTAATGAAACAGAGCCTATATGTATAACAATAATGGCGATCTGTACTTTCAAAAACGAAATATTTCTGAACTAGCCAGTAGTCTTTTGGCTGATGAAAACATTTATATATGTGCTGTGTGTTTATAGAAAAGAAAATGTGACATTGTTATAGGGGCTACATTCAGTCACTCCCAACTAGATGTATAAAAGAAATCTAAGTGCTAGCTCTGCTGTGGAAATTTTTACACTATTTGTATTCTACTAACGTTTTGCTGAGCAAAATGAATATTAAGGATACTAATAAATGTTAATTAAATCAAGAGTGCAGTAACTCTTGAACAACGCCATTGAAGCCCACTATTCGCGGCAGATCGTGGTACATTCCAATGAGTTGATTTTTCATCCCAGGAAACCATAGCTTCTATGCTGTTCATTGGTTTGAATTTGTAAACGTGTGCAATGTTTTTTTGGCCAAAGGGACACTAAATGTTGATTAAATTGCAGGATTATGATCAACTGAATGGCTCAGCAAGAATTACATTGATATAATATCCATTCCGGTATAAGAAAGCTCTAAAGACTTATTGTTACACAAGTTTGAATTGTGTCCAGTGACCTCCTAGGTCCGAACGTTAAAGCAAGATGTCTCGCATATACGAGAGAGAAATTCCAGTAAAGTGTCGATAATTGAAAAAAGACGACACAGATTCACGTGGCAGTCCTATATCGACCGTTTACACAATTAGCTGACGTTACAACTTGTGTTTAACTAAGACTTAGAGATACAAATGACATTGCACACCGTATACTAGTAGTGTAAGGACGTCCCCGTTTAGCTCGTATCAAAGTAGTTATTAGCCTACGTACAGAGTAGCAGCTGAAGGAAGCTGTTTCTAGTTTGGAAAGAAGAAAAAGAAGAAGAAGTTTCATTTTTGGACACTGGTATTACACTCATTGTTAATTTGTCCTATCTTTATTTCATCAATGTCGCGATGGTCACATTATATGATAATTAACGTTTTTTCGAACGTCCCAGAATTCGGTTAGACTTTGCCGCACTCAGGGTTGTCTGATTTCATAGTTGACCAGAGCCATATAATACATCATTGGGCCGGAGGCGAATTTCAGGCTCACTTCACCATTGGAACTGTCCACACACGAGTCCGATTCTGTTGAAGAAAGTTCAGGTTTCATTAGTGACTAAAAGTATTTCTTTATATATCGAGGGCTTAGAGCCAGAACTGTCTATGTCCAATTTGGGCTAAAATGAGTTAAGTCCACTATTAAGCATGTA
>JAQQZZ010146360.1:0-12828 GCA_030265115.1 Mopalia vespertina | reverse complement strand
CAACAACTACTATAGCCCCCACAACTACGACTCAGGCCCCAACAAATACCCCAGCCCCAACAACAACTCTGGCTCCAACTACAACACAGGCTCCCACAACAACCACGGCCCCAACGACTACGGCAACCCCGACAACAACCAAAGCCCCAACGACTACGCCTGCCCCAACAACAACGCCAGTCCCAACAACAACTCAAGCCCCAACAACAACTCAGGCTCCAACAACAACCCCGGCCCCAACGACTACACCAGCCCCGACAACCACTGAAGCCCCAACAACAACTCGAGCCACAACAACTACGCCTGCCCCAACAACAACTCAAGCCGCAACAACAACAACAAAAGCCCCAACCACAACTATCGACTTCTCTTGGACACCGTGGACAAAGTGCTCTGAAAAATGCGGGATGTGTGGAGTACAATACCGTTTTAAAAGATGTTTTCCTGGGCAGCCCTGTTTCTTTAAGTAAGTAGATTTTTCTATTACGTAGTAATTAACTATTGACAATAATTCAAAAGGGGCTGAAGAAATTTGTATATTGACAATTTAAAGGGCTTCATGGGTTGATTGCACATTTCTGCACTTTCTTAAGAAAGTTACCGATTTAAGTTTATTGTCCAACATGAACATAATAAAATCCTGTTATCAAATCATGATGTTGGAATATTGGATTTTATTCAGACATTTCGTCAAGGAGCAACACATACACGCTCAACTTCTATCACATTGGTTTTCAATGTTGAATCACTGGGTGAAGGACGTTGAAATAAATCACGTTGCTGTTGTTCATTGATGGCTAACACCAATGCAATGACGTGTGAATAAAAGGGAGTTAAATGTGTCATCCTATGTATCAACATCCTATGAGATTCACATGATAATAACATTGGCATGGTACTAAATTAATAACATACTTTGGTCCTCGACGAAAAGACTCCTTATACAAGTGTCATGTGCCTTGTACAGGTCATGTAAGTTTTGTTGACTTCTACTTGATTTCCGGGTACCTGGTTCAAACTATGTCGCCATGTTTTGAATACAGATCTTTCTTAGCCGTACTTTGTTTTGCTGTTCGATGCCATATGGCTGTCAAGGCGGATTGGCATCTTTTAAACAATTCGTTGATGCTGGAACAAGGAATAATGTAAGAGGTACCCGGAAGTGAAGTGAATTACGCGAAATATCGCGGATCACATCACGTGACTTACAGGTTACTGGCTAGTGACGTTGATGTATACCCCCACTCATTGTTTTGACGTGCATTCTTGCAAAGCAAACAAGAACAAAACTAACAATCAACAAAACTATTTCAAGCGAAGTACAGATTAAGAAAGCATTCTTATTATTATTACTTTGTTTCCGAACACTTTTTTTTTTATCTCACAGAGTGTTTATGCCTGTTTGTCTTTTTGTTGCAGGTAGCAATAACTATAAATACTATTTCGAATGATTTTTCTGTTCATTTTTTTTTAAATGAAGATTAACAGTATTTTGTGTATATTTGGCGTAACAATTTATTACATTGAACAGATTCTAATTCAGTACATTTTGCAGGTTTAAACCCGTTCGGTAATCGAACTCATGACCCTCGGAGTTAGGCACCGAATCGCCAACAGTAAGTGCCGGACACCTAGACCACTCAGCCGCCAGGCTTTCTAAGTACATGGGTTCGATTCTGAGGCGGATTTCAACCTGCAAATGTGTATCAATATGAATCTGTTCAATTTAGAAAAGTATTATCCGAAAAATTAACAAACATACTATAGATACCATTATTTCCACTGAATAGTCTTACAAAGTACACAAGTAGTGTAATTTGGAAAAAAACAATAACTTCATTTTGACTCAATATTTCAGCATTTCTTATCCTGGTGATGGCATAATAAATGCTGAAATATTGATTCAAAACGAAGTTATCGTTTTTTGGAATTACACTACTTGTGTATTTTGTAATACTGTAAATACTTTCTCTCATCCTTTCTCTCATCCCGTTAATAATCCGTTAGATTTACATGTCGTATGCAGAAACTATCCTAAAACTTTTTAACGATGACCCAGCTTTTTAGGGCAAGTATTACAAGGGGTAAGATATATGGGTTTCATCAGTTATTTAGAGTTAGCATTACTAGGAGAACTATATGGGATTTCATCAGTTGTTAGTGCAAACATAACTAGGGGTACAATATGGGGTATCATCAGTTATTTACGGCAAGCATTGCTACGAGTAACATATGGGAGTTCATCAGTTGTAAGTGCAAACATAACTAAGGGTACAATATGGGGTATCATCAGTTATTTAGGGCAAGCATTGCTATGAGTAACATATGGGATTTCATCAGTTGTTAGTGCAAACATAACTAGGGGTACAATATGGGGTATCATCAGTTATTTAGGGCAAGCATTGCTATGAGTAACATATGGGATTTCATCGGTTCATTAGGGCAAGTATTACTAGGGTTACATATAGGATTTCATCAGTTATTTAAGGTCAGCATTTCTAGGGGTACGATATGGGGTTCAACAGTGGGGTAAGCGTTCTAGGTGTAGGATATGGGATTTCATCAGTTATTTATGGTAAGGATTGCTAAAGGCACGATATGGGGTTTAATCATTAGGGTAAGCATTGCTAAGGGCACGATATGGGGTTTAATCATTAGGGTAAGCATTGCTAAAGGCACGATATGGGCTTTAATCATTAGGGTTAGCATTGCTAAGGGCACGATATGGGGTTTAATCATTAGGGTAAGCATTGCTAAGGGCAAGATATGGGATTTAATCGTTAGGATAAGCGTTGCTAAGGTCAAGATATGGGGTTTAATCATTAGGGTAGGCCTAAGCATTTTTAGGAGTAGGATATGGGGTTTCATCAGTTATTTAGGGTAAGCATTGCTAGGTGCAAGATATGGCATTTTATCAGGTGGTTAGGATAAGCATTACTAAGGGCAAAATATGTGTTTTTATCGGTTGTTTAGGGCAAGTTTTGCTAGGGGTGAGATATGGGGTTTCATGAGTTTTTTTTAGGGAAGGCATTATTAGGAGTATTGGGCTTTATCAGTTACAGGTATTTAGGGAAAGTATTACTAGAGGCAATATATGGGATTTCCTCATTTCTTTAGGGTAAGCCTTTGAGGGGAAAGATGTGGGTTTTGTTCGAGGTTTACCTCCATGTATCGTGCTTTGTTTCTGTTGTAGCCAAGACAAACGTAGCTGTCCTTCGAATCCGTGTCCGCAAACCACTAGTTCATTCTCTGCGTGCTACCGGACGTTTTCAGGGGCCGTTTGGTGTGCCCCATCATCTGGATCAAATTGCTTACAGTACGTATTACTTAAAAACTATAACTGATTGACTGATTGATTGATGGGTTTATTAATTGGGTGGCCGAATGTCTGATTGGTCGACTGATTGGTTGATTGATGGATTGACTGATCGAATGATTCATTTACTGATTATGTGATTCATTGATTGGTTGATTGATTGGGACGTTTGCTTGTTGATACGGTTACTTTGGAAATCAATGTTCAACCAGTGCATCCAAATGGATGGAATACTTCAAGCAGTTGTAAATATTGTTAAAAAATGAAATGGTAAGCAATATTGTGTGTAGAGAGTTATCCAGAAATTATAAATGGTACGAAAGGCTTCTTCTATACATTTTTGTGCAAAGTTTGGCTTTACCAAGATAACGCTGATCTGTTTAAATACAATATAATAGAGAATCAGCCCTGAGTCGTTACCTGTGCCGTCCAAAGTGAAACGGCATCGCTGCCGTAGCTGAGTGATAAACGTGTCTGTTCTCTATTCCAATACTTCGATGTATACGTCCACGGGTTCGAGTCCGCCTGTCTACCATGAAGTATATGGGTGAGTCACAAAATGAATCCTCAGCTATCACTGGGGTAGATTTTACTAGGTTTTCCCCCGGTTGTCCACCGTACTTACGCATCGAACAGTGAAGTGTACAATCCGTTGTCAAATACATCACCCTCGAGTGTTGAGTAGTTAATGCCATGCCAACCCCAAAGTGACCTTCTGATTGTGGGATATCTTCCTTAAATATACCAAGCATTGCATTAGATACCAATATAAACAACATATACCAACACTGAGCATCATTGATAGAAAACAACTCTGTACCGCCTTTCTACTTTTTGGAACCGTTTTTAGCTTTCTACCTAGAAGCGAAAAGCAGAGTGTATTGTTGTCAATAGATTATTGACATGACATTTAGATAAATTAATGATTAAAAACAATACGACACCTTTAAGAGACACGTGGTTGCACGATGATATCATTATGTTATAGTCAGTTTTGATATTGTCAAAGAAATTGTAAATATGTGTAGATTTGTTTTATTATTAAAGAAAACTATACGATATTGGATCTAAACGATTGAAATATCACAATCTATTGTTTCATTATCTCATTTATTTCGTTGTTTTGAGATCCATTTTAAGACGTTTTTTTGGGTGATAATATAGAGATCATTTGGATGTACTCCAATTCAATTGTGTCATAAATGTGACAAAATGCAGCGAAGACGCGTTTTAGTGTAATATACAAAATGATATCCAACCTTCAATGAAAAACGTTTATTATGGCTATTATAGCGTGATAATGTTTTTCAATAATCGTGTCTGAATATATCAAGAAACTGAAGTATTTTCGGTGGTCTGGCATTAAACTATCTAAGCTAGAACAGGTCACAGTTAAGCTAACATGCGACCCTCGTGTTCAGATACGAACTCGCGAGTATTTAAGGCCAGCAGTCTAGACTACTCAGCCAACCGAAAAACTAGCAGGTATTTTCGTACAGATGCATTATGTCATACATATATAGAATACTTTTATTACAATTTAAATGAATCCAAGACATCAGAGACTTTAAACATCTCAGGTCTATATTTATTGAATCCTAGACTCACATTATTCTGTTTATTTTTGCTTTTAGAGTCCCCAGTTTATTTGCAACAGGACGAGGTGGAAATAGAAGAGTCAAATTACCAATAGTAGGAACAATAGATGAAAATACTGGTATCATTAACACAGGTGGCGGCGTTAATCCCACTGGAGGGGTCGTTCCTACCACAAAGGCACCAACACCAAAGGTCAGTCCAGCAACAGGTAGAAAAAGAACGAAGAAACCAAAGAAGAATTCTGGTAAAAATAAAAATAGGAAAAATAACAAACAAAAGAAAGCAGATCAAAGGAAAACAAAACAAGAGGAAAGAAGGCGACAAAGAGAAAAAGCAAAACCAGAAGAGAAGAAGAAGAGGAAAGAAGCCAGGAAAGCTAAGAATAAAAACAATAAAAAAGCGAATTCTAAGAAGAACCGTCGCAAACAACAAAGGTTCTTTTAAGAATTCACTTAAACAGGATACGTTTTGATGAATAGATAAATATCCCGGCTTTAGTTATTGTCCCTAGCTTCAATTATATATTTTATTTGGTGTGTTCGACATGCACACTGTCGAACATTGTGTCAATTGTGGTCGTATGAAGCTTATTTGCCCACAACAGTCAAAAACACATGTTTTATTGTGAGTAAAAATTACCTCATTTTGTCTGCGTCAGAAAGTACTGTCAGAAGTGTTTCTGTGTGATTCAAAAACAGCCTTCAGAAATTGCCACTTCGTTGTAACAGTCACCAATTTCATTAGCTTCAAGACACTGAGACAGTTCAGCTCCTTATTATTTTGTAACAGGACGTTCAGCTCTTTTGTGACATTATGATATCCCAATTTCTTAGTGGCAGTCACCACTCCTTCTCAAGTCATCAATCCATATTATTTTGTGACAGGAATTTCAGCTCTTTTGTGACATTCTGATATCCCAAGTCCCTAATGACAGTCACCAATCCTTCTAATGTCATCAATCTCCATTATTTTGTGACAGTCCGAAATTTCACTGTTTTGTGAGGTTCAGAAAGCTCAACTCTATTGAGACGGGTAGAAATCTAAGTTCTCTCCTGACATTTTCAACTGTGTGTCTTAGCAAAAGTCCTGTTCCTCTTTCAGGCGAAACTCTCTGACATTCAGCAAGCTTGCTTTCTTGAGACTGTCAGAAATTTCTTTTAATTTTCTGTTGGGAGTTTTAATTGTTTTTCGTGACTTTTATCATTTTATCTTCACCTTGAAATGAATTTGGCTGTTCTTTGTACTATATCGATTGTGGTTAATCAAATACATTGAGTGACACATAGCCCTTTGATTGTGATACATTACTTTCTTCCAGCACCGGTGTTCTTAGAGCTCAGGGGCACAACAAAACCTGTGTGTTTTAGAGGTCTATGTTTGCCTCTTGTTATAATATTTGTTGCAAGGGACGTCGATGTGGTTTCGGTCATATAATGGACTGGTAGTCCGCATATGAGTGAAATGCAGAATGTGTCTGTGTCTTAACTTTAACTAAAGTAATAAACCCTAATCAATCCAAGACTCATAGTTATATCTAATACGACAAACAGCTAAAACAGTTGGTTTGTTTATGATTTTCTCAGCTTAATTGAACCTCCCCACCCATTTTTACAGACATAGGCCTACAACAAAACAAGGAAATAAAACGCTAATGGTTTATCCTCAAGCGTATCAAATTGTATATGTCCTAAATGTACACATTATCAACAACAACAAAAATCAGTCAACACAGACCAGCAGAAAAAGAACCTAGGACACATAAACTTACACGTTTATGTTTCCTTTTAATTTTTCTCATATCAAGCTTATTTCGGATTTTTAAATAGAGGGATGGTTTGTACGAGATGTCTACCTTGTTTTGCACAATTTACCAGCATACAAGTTGGTCATATGTAAGTGAAATACCATTTAATAAGACGTTACATAGCAATGAAACAAGGTACTCTAATTTGGTTTCAATAAATGTGAAAACAAAGGTTGCCATATTGATAATACCAAAATGAACCGTCCAGGCTTTTCAATATTTCAGAGCAAACATTTTGCAGGAGTTGTGCCCCCTTTGATAAGATAGCCGCCGTACGATTAACATAACGATATTGAAAAATTCGTTAATCAACTTAACATTTCAGTAATCAAATATGCGATCAATGATAACCTTATAATGTTCTTCACGTTCGGTCCCATCCACCAGCCTCATTCGTTCTAAAAATCGAATAAAAGAATCACAGTTCTGCTTTGGAAACCATAGGGGCCTTTCGGGCAACTCCTTCAAAACCCTTGAAAAGGGAGAAAACTTTTGTTGTAACAATTTGTAGAAATAAGTTATAAAGTACTCTTGATATATGTTGTGTTTTAAAAAAATAACCAGTAATTGTTTGACTATTTAACTTGTAGAACTACAACATTATTAAGTCTGTTCAATATTGTTAAAATATACCGTTGCAGTTTTACATAATTATATAATTACTGGTCCAAACACTATCCTTCCAATTTTCTGTTAAATTACGTCTTTGATGTGGATGCATAATCGTTTATTAACGGAAAACTTTGTCTGATTTTCGCCCGATTACATAGGTTCCCGTTCCGGTGAGACAGCCAGGAAACAGACGGAACCCCTCCTTGCAAGCCATTCTGAATAGACAACGTGGAAAAGTCAGCAAGAACAACCGATTGAGGCGACCATAGGATGGGTTGTTTGTGAAGTTTACAAGCAAATTGTTTTAGAAATTGCACGTTCCAGTCCAATCCCTTTATACTGTTGAAAAAGCAGTGGTTTTATCTTATTCGAGGGCATGGTCAAGTTGAAGAACGTCATCATTTATCGGTACCATGTTTCAAATAAATTCTCAGTCGGTTCGTTTTAAAGTAATCATGAAATAGATGAAAGAAGATTAGAGCGTTGTTGTTGTAGTTCATAATTTCACATTGTTTACGTGTCCGTATATCTACTCTGCTAAAATCAACTCGCTCAATGTTTCTAATAAACTGTGTTACAAACAAGATCTGCTTAAAAACGCTCGACTTTACTTTGAATATTATGACAGACGACAACAGGTTATTGTGACAAAATGAGTCATGTTTACAGCTGAATCCCTTGGGTTCCCACCAGGGGACGCGTCGTGGAACCGTCTGTCATACATTCAACTGCGCAATCCACTTCAAATGTACCACTCACAGTTGCCAGGCCGACTTTCTTAATTAGGTTCAAAATTACTGTGACTGGCGATATAATCGAGGTGTGTTTTTAAGAGGTGTGTTTTCGATTTTTCATCAATATGGACTACTTGCAAAGCAACAAGTATCATCTGCGAAAATCTGCCGGTGTGAATGGGAATCAGCACCTGTTAATCAAACCCTTGTGTAAATCCATTTATCCGCAGATGCCAGTCAACCTAACAATATGCTTTATCAGCCAAATATGCCAATTTCACTTTAATTTATTCTTGTTTACATAGGCTAATGGTAAGTAAAAAAAATTGTTCGAATTTAATTAGTAGGTATCACACTATAATCTCCGTATGTTTATACACTGGCGAAACAATAACTTTGAATGTATCAAATACGGGAATATAAAATGTTGTTTAAAATTGTACATACATGTATATGTTAATAAACATTGCGCGGTCATTCTTTTATGTCGCTTTGTTCGTGTTATGTAAGAATTTGGATAGCTCAGGGGCATGACACTTCCCATTACCAAAGTCTACTGCATTGATATTGTATCAAAGTAAGCGTAGCTCTCTCTAACGAATTGTATCATGCAGAATCTGGAAAGCGCAAACCGGGTGAGGACTCATTAAAAAGCCTGTTTATGTCACAGCACAGCCAACAATAACCTTTCCGGTTGACAAAGTTTATTTTTCAACTATATATGCAGGCATTTAAACAATAAAAAAGGAATACAATAACTTCAACAAAGACGCCCTTCGTGTATGATTGATTACAATTATTCACCAGTCGTTTCTATAATTTTAAATGCGTGGAACAGATAAATGCGAGATATACTGTTCAGCCTACGCCACATGAGGCGTTTGAAAGTGGGTATAAACCAAAATGTATAGTTTATACAGTGTTATGGGCGGTTGTATATCCATTGTTACTTTGCTATACTTGTTCTATATAACATATTATGTTTGTCTGTTGATTCACATATTTGTGTTCCGTCCGTGCTGTTGCTTTGTCGCATTCCTTCTCTCTGCACCGTCAAACATTTGCCAGTATTTCCCAGACGGAGATATTCTAAAGAGAACATAACTGACACACGAAAGGAGATGCGGTGATGGTCAAATGTACGGATGTGAAAATCGTTGTATCAACGATTATGGCGGTGAAATACTTGTATATGCAAGATGCGAACACCGGTTACATACAAGTTGTGGTACAGCATAGACGAATTAGCAATCAAGCCACCCTTAAACCGTCTGCCATCTTTTAAAACGAGCTATTCCCTCCTGCACAAGAGATTGCATACACAAATCCGGTACAATTAGTCCTTTTTTTGTTCCGGATTTAAAAGACCCTTGGCTTCGCTTACGTGACCTTCATTGCCAATTCGGCAAAGTTGATGATTAAAACTACAGAGGAATTGTGGAACCGTACCCGGCAACGTCTACATAAGGAACTAAATGTGTCTTTGTTTTTTGTATTTATTTCTGGGGAGGAAGGCCCTTTTGAAATAGTTACGATTAGACCTAGATGTGTAACAAGTAGGTCCAATGTATAAAGCTACATATAATATATTGTCCACAGCAAAAGAACGGCTTATTAACACACCAACACGGATTTAATATGAAAATTTTTACTGACAAAATATTCAATACAATATAAGAGAGTCAAAACTATTTGGCATGCACAGTCCGTGCTACCAGGAAATGGGATTGATTGATTGATTGGTGTTGTACGCCGTGCTCAAGGGTATTTCACTTACATGACGGCGATGTATTCCAACAATAATTGACACTAACACAGCCAAGATGTAAAGCGTTTTCATAAAGTTCCTCCAGAGCCAATTGAAGACGGCATTGCTACTCTTCAAACAAACTACCCTTAGCCAGAGGGCACCACGAGATTGGAAACCAGTTGAAACAAGTAAGAATGCAGCTTTTCTTGTAAAACTGCTTGATGTAACATTTTTTAGACTTCGTTTATACTAAGAGTTTATGTTCTTTTAACAACAATAAAACTTAATACGTATTATCGGTTAGTATGTTTTATTACGGATTAACGCAGTACTTAATATTATTTCACGCAGTTGACAGCGAGAAAGCCCAGGGTGTTTTTCACTAACAACAAACAATGACACTACAGGACGATCACCAGACATCACAAAAAACATACTTAAAACGTGATTCATGTTGTCCCTAACATGGGAGGACTTCTTTGTTTGGGGTTTTATACCGTGCTTTAGCTTCTTTCACACGGTGGACGGTATGAGGGCCACTACTGTGAAGAAGACTGCCATGGACAACATAGGCGACAAAGAATAATTGTCTGGGCGATCAAAATACGGAATGCAAAACACCACATGATAGACACGGTTTCGTGCTGTCCCTTATACATAGCCATGTGGGCAACAGGGTAACATGAAGCGTTTAGCTTAGCAAATCTATCTTATGACGATTATGAAAACAGCAAAAAGAGCAAATGCACTGAGGCGTGCAAACTTGAGTTAATATGGTTAATCAAAACAGCAACGGTATTAAGTTCGCTGTGTTAAGCAGATTTATTTTCCTTGAAAACTCACAGAAGCGTGACATACAGTATTCAGGTCAACAGTTGTGCTTAAGCCAATGGGAATCGGCCAAAAAAATCCACACACAACAACAACAAAAAAAACAGAACAAAACAAAAAAAGTCTCTCATCAATTTGCCTTACGTTAAAAATCACAAGCATGCGTTATTTTAAAAAACATATGTATAAAGTTAGTTAATGTTGTCGGTAGGATATTCAGGGTGTGTGGTCGGCTTTGTCGTCTAACAGGATTAAATGTTTTTTTTTAATTTTTTTTATATTTCTCTTTGTTGTATTTGGCTGATTCATAACACTTAATAAAGAATCATACTCACTAGAAAAGTGCACCTACACGAAAGACTGGCCGTGAAGTAGTTTATATATATAACAGCCTTCAACATTCGCTTACGGTTCGAGTGCGCCTTCGATCAGTCTATAAAATGACAGTTTTCGGAATGGCTGGGTGGTTTATACGATTTTTGTTTGCAACTTATTGACTAAAGGAAGGCCCTGGAGTGCTTCACGCAGAGAAAGATTGATTGCCTTTACATGCGTGAACTGGTATATGTTATCTAAAGATCTCGGGTTCCATTCCCGATGGAGGCTTGATAATGTTTATTTATCTGCAAAAAAAAATATTTAGGTGTAGATACTGCCTTATTTAATAGGGTGTTCTACAAGGCTCTGTTTGTGACCCTGTCACGTATATATTTTCATCCACAAGGTCGTTCTATTTAGTTTACTTATGTGGTTCTGTATCATGCTGATCCTAATATATAACCTACAACTTGAATTAGAAGGATTATCGCAAAAGTTGTTTGAGAAACGTCTATCACACTCTTATATGAAAACTAAGCTCGTGATTAAAAAGCCATTTGATACTGTCGTCCTTAAATTTTTTCCTGATACAAATAGTTTGCTCGATATGAAACAAGACTCGTGAATGTTTAATCTCGCAAAGTGTATATGCCTGGGACAGAAAAACCCACATGAATTTGTACTTACAATCATATTCAGACTATAATAATAATTAACACAAGCAAATTATGCATATGACCATATTATTATTCTAGTCAGTATATCTGTCTTGGCTATGATCAATGCATCCAGTTTTCAATTATCTCCTTATTTTAAATTAGAAATTAACCTATAATATTATGGGGGCTAATGATATAGATAGGTGATAGTCGCGGTTGAATTACTGTATAACTAAAAAAACAACCATCGGAATAGAACAGCGTTGTTTAAGGTCGGTAAGTGAGGACGGGTGGAAGAACCAGGACATGTACACAATGACCCTTGTGCACCATTGTTTCTAAGGTTTAAAATTACGCAATTATATTTCATGGGTACAAGGAACTAAACGCTCTACTGATGGTGGAGATTGAGAAAGGATCATGTTTCACGTTGTTATTGTCGTTTGCATTGGAGATGCCACAAGACATCCTTAAGGATCGTGGGATAGTAATTATTAACGTTGGACATGGACTCGGTTGACACTATTTTATGTTTCTCCTTCGATCTACCATGATATATGACCACTCGCAAACGTCCAGAAAGATGCACTAATAGTCGTTAAATCGACTTGTAGGCTGCAGTCGTGTTGTTATTCATGTTTGTTGTTTATATAACAGGACGTTCATACAGTTTACACTTGCAGCATGTATAATGCAGCGTCTAACACATATATGTTAATATGATATGTGCAAATTTTCAGTTGAGATGCATCTACAAATTTTCTCAATTTCAAATGAACCAATGAACGCACGATATTGAAAGTCAAGGGCCTTACCTTAGTGATCTGGAATTCAATAAGTATAGTCCTGCTAGTAAAACTGTGGCTTGATTCCTGGGATTTGACACGGTGCTATGCAATTTAAAACTTTTTGTAAAGTTAACTTTCTGTTAGCTATATTCACTGTGCCGCATGCGGTCAATCGCACACGTATTGATGTAGGACAAGAAAGAGAAACGTCCGTCAAAAGACGACAAGGCATTGGTGTGATAGAGACACAGGTTTCCCCTGACAAGGTTAGTAAATCAGGGGAAATATGGGCTGGAGAACATAAAAAAAACTCTAAAAATAGAAGGAAATAATCTTTAAAAGATTAATTTCTGGATTACCCATCCTTATATTTTGATAGAACATAATTTTTCAATTCATATGCACCAGGTGTAAATT
>JAQQZZ010146349.1:0-11211 GCA_030265115.1 Mopalia vespertina | reverse complement strand
GCATTGACATCATCACGTTTATTCTAGGATTGATTATTGTTTCAAGTTCTCCTCACTCTGAGATCTCTACAAAGGTAGATACCAAAGCATTGACATCATCACGTTTATTCTAGGATTGATTATTGTTTCAAGTTCTCCTCACTCTGAGATCTCTACAAAGGTAAATACCAAAGCATTGACATCATCACGTTTATTCTAGGATTGATTATTGTTTCAAGGTTTCCTCGCTCTGAGATGTAGATACAAAAATCAAAGCATTAACACCATTATTATTGTTAATTTTTCTCTCGTCTTCAAATGAGGAATTGAGTAACATCACAATTAATTCAATTTAATTCCAAAGCAGCTCAAACAAACCACATGTTTCGTTCTCTTATACAGACCCAAGATCTTTATTTTCCTGATGTTAATTCTACTCTACTAGGTATTATATGACCATGCATCTAATACGAAATATATTCATGTAAACGCTCGTACAGATAATAGCAGAATACTCAGTCCATAATGTCAGCATGTGTCAAACCGATGACCTATATAGTCCTGCACAGTCTAACAGCTCAGACGTTGATTGGTCTAAATCCATACACAGTGGCATCAGCGTGTTGCTAGCACTTATACGACACCTTTTAAAAATTATTATAACATATAGTTTTATTTGTCGTCCGATAAAATTGTTGTAACACAAAATCAAGGTATTCTGGGTTAAATTAGGTACATGATGTGCACTCATAAGTGGATACACCACGCAGATCAGCATCATTTATGATGAGCCCTACTGACAAACATTTACTGTGTTCACTTGGCAACCGTGAGAGATCATCTAAACAAACTGTTTCAGTTTAGTTCAGAAATATTTTATTGGCTTTCTTAATTTTATATTCAATAAATTAATTTGGAAAATTTCTCCCTTTATAGGCAGAAAAGATGAATTCTGTACTGTCAGGACATTCACAAAACTTTGAAAGTTTCAGACATTGAAGCCACTCATATTGTCTGAGTGTCAACTGGAGTGAAAACTTGTCAGTGCAAATAGCTGTGGGTTGGATATGACAATGAAGCCTCACAGTGTAAGCGTTGTGACCACTTGAAATGCAAAACGTTTGCCCTATTCTGAAGGTTATTTCACTGCTTTTGTATGGTCAGCTGCTATAAACAATTATTTCTTATATTTATTACTAAACACTTTGCTTATGGAATTCCATAGTCAACCCCAATTTTATCGATATATCAACATAACCATCCAACAAAAAACAGATTGTTTGTTTGTTTGATTGGGGTTTTACGTCGTACTCAAGGGTATTTCACTTATATGACGACGTGCCAGCCCAAGGGGTGAAGGAAACCACCCTCAACACACTGGCAGCAGACAGAGACAAGACGGAACAAATACAGGACAAAAACATGACACAATACAGACACCACAAAGAGATCGACTTCCTGTTCCCCTTTTGCTCTGAGAGCATGCACTAGTACAGTGGATCTTGCTACTGTCCGTTCGTCTGTCTGTACGTCCAAAATGTTGTGAACACGATAACTTGAAAACAAATTTACTGATTTACTTAAAATTGGCGATATAGCTTATCATATTTAGACAACGGATGAGATTGCGTTTCACGCAATTCAGCAAAACAAAAAATAAGTCGTCATGGCGCTTTTTCGACATCAACATCTGCCTGTATTGCGAACGTGATAGTTTAAAAACCAAATAATCGGTTAGCTCCCAACTTGGAATGTAGCTTGCTCTTGTTGCGTTAACATATGGGATTACATTTAGCCAAATTTATCACTACAATATGGTCGTCATTGCGTATAGTAAGCACCAACACAGCTGTATGTTTTGAGAAGACGAGAACTGTAAAACAAGTTCATCTATGAACTAAACACTTGTTAATACAGTGGATGCGATTGCATTCAACGAAATTCTTAAAAAAGAAATGGTTGCCTTTTCAAAATTTTGCAATCTTTATTTATTCGTGTCGTCAGTATTATAACTTGAAAATAAATTAACTGATTCGTTCCAAACTTAAATAAGATTCATGGTGTTTACTCTTAGATGAAAGAAACTCTTCTCAAAAGCCACGTGGGAAAATTTGATGGAACAAGTGTTGTGAGCATATGGTTATAAACAAACCTGCTAACTACTTAGCTTATTTATTTTATACCAGTTTTCTTCAAAGTTTTGTCTATTTATTCAACCAGTCCACTAATAGGAGAACAAGTATTCTATTCTTCAACAACAGAGGGTCCTGCTCTCGAAAGTCCTGGAATGTACTGCGTATATCATCTCGGACGTTTGCCCACATCATCTGGGACGCCAAACGAGCGTTGCCATTATGACATGCAATTTTATTAAATCAACTTATAAACCTAGTCCGCGTTGAGTAGAGATTTCACAAGTTTTCGTATGTTTTAGTTCAGAACATATTGTATTCCTCATATAATTTGTGCGCTTTAAAACCACATAGAATTAGGTATGTTTATTGAGGTGTGGAGATTAGTAGGTATACGGTGGTAAATAGGTTTCAGCGACAATATGTACGATTTTTTTAATGCATATTCATACATCTATCACGGCCAAGAGACGACACCACAGAAACGACAATCTCGCGAGGTTAAGCCGATTGGAGGGTCGTGTATTCGACCTAACCTCTTCCCACCAAAGACGAGTGAGCACTATAGCCTAGACTTTCAGCCATGCAGTTCGACTCCAAGTATCCGCCAAACACCAACAATCCAATGTCATGAAACTCGGAGTATAAACAATTTTTTTAAGCACACCTCATCAGAGAATAGCATCTATTGCATTCCATTATCACTGAAGAATATTTCAGCAAAACGCAGCCACTTTCTGAAGAAGTCTGAATACCGCCACAGTGTGTCTCCTTTGTACACTGTATACAGCAGTCCAACATGGCAATTTGTCCAACATCCCTTAACCCCGTTAAATGTACAGCGTTTTCCTTTTTCAGTGAAAATGATCTGTAGTTGGCAACTGACCCTTTGCCTCTCGTATTGCACAAACTGTCATCTGAAATGATTCGAAAACGTATATGTTATATAAACGTCTACGGGTCATTCGTGTCGTCTTGAATAAAGGCATAGGACAAGAAAAGTGACGTTGTTTTACTACACGACAGGCCTCCTATAGTGCCTTTTTGGAACTAAAAGGCCACGTTTCTTTGTCAGCGACTATTTCTACGTACAAATCATTTTGTATTTATCCGCTGATAAAAGGATATGGTTTTGGCGAGCCGCTGATTAATGACAGTAGGCTAAAACAAGACCTGGACACTTTTCTGAGCCGAACAAGTGATGCATGTTTAGACAAAGCTACTGTAGTGTCAACTATCTTTATAAGTCTATACTAGCTTAAACTCCTGTAGTGTAAGTGGCAAATACGTTTAAAATAAGTGATTTTAGTTAACTTTTGGAATAGTTTTGTGGAATTAGTTTCAAAGGACGGTTATTCCCTGGTTAAACTGTAGGCTACAGTTGTCATGAGCAATTGAGTAAGATGCTCTTTTAAGATGCATTATCTTGGTACCATAAGCCTGTGTAGTTACAACTTAAGGAGATTCCCCTTATTTGTTAAATTCTGATTTGCCCACTGTTTCGTACTTTTTTCTAGACAAATGACAATGCAATAAAGAAGGGAAATACCCTCATGGCGTAACTAAATTCTCTTCAGAGCCTGGGCCGCAAGTACCCAGTGCTTGCGGTGTTTATCGACATTTATTGGCTTGTGTTGTATTAGTTACGTTGTATGCGGGTTTCCGTCAATAAATTGATCGATTTTATTATAAGATCGGATACATTTTACTTGCTGTATCTGCTAGACTTTTGTGTACCCCACGGACTCCTAGAATCAGATATTGCGTTATATGAAACCTCAATGAGCTGTCTGAGTATGTCTCCTTATAATTCTGAAAGAGAGATAAAATCATTCTCTCTCGTCGTGACTTTGAAGTTAATGTGTTGACCGCCTATTTAATTTGACCTTTACGTTGTGTGTAGTGATACCGCTGACGTCATCGTAAAGGAGACTTCTTTTTTTATTACTGAAAGCAGAAGAAAGGTTGAATTGACTGAGTGATACCGTAAGATAAAAAGGCAATTTTGTTCATTATTTTTGCTTTGTTAACTTAGAAATTATTTGGCGTTAATTATGTGAGGATTCTCTGAAGAATAATGTCTTCATAATACAAGCGAGTGATTACCAAGGCCCAGCCGCTTCAGGCTGAAGATACATTATAAAATATGATATAGCCTAATTCCTACGTAGAGGCATTGACTCTAAGATACACACGGGCCACCCATCATCCTAACACATGGTATCTCTATATATAGACTCATACAGAGAGACAATGCTGTAAAACGCTGCTTAGTTGTATTCTGACCAAGCCTCGAATTCTGGATTTCTATTGGCAGCATACACCCAAAACCATGGGAACCCGGCCTATCACCGACGCTTTATCACACAACAGTCATGTGTATTTGTTTTGATAGTTCTATTCAAACATCTTCAGACTCAATCATTTGATTAAAACCGTCGCTGTCTTACATCCATTCCTTGCGTACAAGCCCGTCTGCGTTGAAAAGCTAAATGGGACTTTATCGTTACAAAATGAAACTCAAAGAAATAGCACAACGGTTGGATTTGGATATTATTTAAACTGTGAACACAACACCTTCTATTGATCATGCTTAGAAGTTGATTTCGAGCACTGTCTTCCGTCATCATTTCCCCAGTCTTTAGCACGCGAGTACGACATGTAAACAATTTCTCATTTGGACAAAAAATTGACATTACACATTTAAAGATGCCTTTATAGATGCTGTGTCAAATATCATCGAAATGTGAAAAGTATTTCTCTTGAAATTCAAGTGGCAAAATCTCTTGCGAGTACTTCTATAACGAAAAGGGATTCCCTGCCTTCAACGTGTAAATAGTTTCTCAATTGGACGAAAATGTTATAATATACACTTACAAATGTCCTTAGACGCATTGCCATATATAATCGAGATGTGAAAACTATTTATCTTGAAATTCAAGCCTCTATTACTTGACCCACTTCGTTGCCCCATCTCAAATCTTATATCAGTTTACATGTGTGGTGTTTGGTTGTGGCGATTAGGTCTACACTCAGGCGCGGTTCTCTAACGAGTGTCGGGTTGTAAAGTAAATCAGATTCAATTTCCCATACTGATGATTTTTTTCAAAAGTGGCACTGGTATAGAAAAATCCTGCTCACACGGAGTAGATTTTTTTTTAGAAATATGCCGTGTATTTAAAGATTCCCATGCATATGGTACATACGGTGTTTATAGTAAAATAGGCTAAGAGTGGGTCCAGTAATAGCTAGAGGCATGAATTTTAAAAGGAATTCTTTTCACATTTTGATGATTTTTGGCACAGCATCTAAGGGCATGTTTAGGTATGTAATGTCAAATTACAATCCCTTTTCGCTTTTGGAGTGTTCGCAAGACAATTGCCACTAAAGGATTTAATATTACAAGAGAAACAGTAAGAAAGTAGTGGGCTATGAAGACAAAACACTTGCACATCGAAATATATAAATTACGTTGTGGTGTTTCACTTGGGTTTGTCACAGGAGAGGGAAATCCGTTGCTGGTATGACAAGCCTAAACTGCGCTTCGGCAAGTTCAGGAATGACGTCACTATCCAAGATGGCGCCTACCGGTGCATTCCCTTATAACAGTCAATCAATATTGTATGTATTGGCTATGTTCATAAAGCTATATTGTAGACTCCTGCTGTCGTAGAATCGGCTTATTCTATTGGCCGGTGGATTTAGGGGAAAACCTTAGGTGGGAGAAGATTATGTGGCTTTGGTCGACTCTGATAACACGATAGAGGTTTCTAATGTGCCATGGTTAAACCTTGGCTTGCGAAGATGGGGCCATCTTGTTATGCACTGCTTTTGTTTGCTGGTCTGTGGTTACGTCGCCCCAAATATTGGCGGAAATTAATGCGCGATGGCCTGGCATAGTGTACGAGAACTGTCTTAGCCTTGTCCACCTCGTCCAATACGATTGGCCGAAGATAAACTAGATCCAGGTACCGTCATCATATAGCGTATGCAATACTGACAGTACAGCTTCGTAAAAATAAACGTCTTGTGGATTGAGATTTCTTTATCAAAACTACACAGAAAAGTAAATCTTTTCAAACGGAATCAACCTGAAAAACGTCTGTCGATAAAACTTTGATTTTATAGCTCCTAACCTGCACTCATCAATTTCCGCATGCATATAGTCCAAAACTTTCTCTAGCAACCAGCTATCGAAGTTCTCCCACCATCTTGTTACTTACTTCCCATGCGCCTTTTTGGGTTTACAACCATCTGGCATACGGTAAAGTCCCAAGGTCAGAATCTGTGTCGCCGACAAAGGACCATGGAATCGGGTGCACACACGATATCAAATTACAACGGAAAGGGCTATCACTGCTGGCCTAAGATAAACTTTACCAGCGCGATACCGATTGGTTGCATGTTACGAAGTACATTCTGTTTCTATTTCACGTTATGACGTAAAGCGAGATAAAGATAGTGAAAGGTGTTGTCGCTGCTTTGTTTAAATTATTTGTTTATACTTGTATTCTTGATCGGTCAGTGTTGCCCTGGGGCATTCAGAACTAAGGGGCAACATGAAACTAATCTGTTTGTCAACGTCTCTGTATTACGCCCTGTCTAGTCAATGTTCCTTGCCAGTTGTGTCGAGGGTGGTTTCCTTCACCCGTGGGCTGGCATGCTGTCATATGAGTGAAATGACCTTTAGTACAGTGTTAAACTCCAATCAAACAAAAACTCAAATTAATCGATTAGTTAAGCCTAATGGGATGGATAACAAACTATCGCCTCTGATGATCAAAAGAAATTGATATTTTGTCAGGCATGGGCAGACTAGTATATTGATAATAAACTTTCAATTCATTGCACACATATTGGAACATTTGTTTTGTTGTTTGATTGGAGTTTAACTCCGTGCTTAATGTCATTTCACTCACATGACGGCGTGCCAACCCACTAGGGGTAAAGAGATTCCTATATAAATTATTCTTTGCTCTCCTTCTGTGACTTAAAGTGCAGCGTGACAACCGGTATTGTAATAAAGGTGCTCTATTGTAATAAACTTCACAACAATACACTGTAATTGCGTGCTTAATTGTGGTTTACTTGTTTACTTAAGGGTATTTCACTCATAAGACGTCGCACTAGCCCAGTGGGTGAAGGACATTATCCACTACACCATTCTAAATCGGTTCTATTTCCTATGTCGAGACATTGACTCTAAGATACATGCGCCCGGACCATCTTGTGTTGCTCTTCTTATATTTGCTGGTCAGTGGGAATCGTGGCCCCAAATATTGGCGGATATTAACGTGCGATGACCTGGCATGGCGTACGAGAGTTGTCTTAGTCTCGTCCACTATAGAAACTCTCGCGAGAATACGATTGCCTCGACACAGGGCACAAAAAGTACGTAATACAAAGATATCACATAGGCCTACAGATCAGCTTCATGTTGCCATTAGCAAGGAGAGCACCAGTGCCCAGTTTCTCAAAACCAAGATAAGTAACAAATAGCAGATTAAAACACTAATCTAGGATTAGAGATCGGCCTTCAACATGGAGTGACGTCATCTTATCTATGATTAAATTGAATAGTGCTTTGAATAACTGACTCTTACTGTAAATAGCATCTTATTGTTATAAATTATTAGCTTCACGGTGTGGTTCAGCCAATTTTCTCCCGGTTTACCATCGTAGTTAGACAAGGAACAGTGTGAAGTGGACAATCCATCCGCATAAAAGTGATATACCCTCGAGTACGATGTTAAACCCCAATCAATCAAACAATCAAAATTCACATCTTTGAGTGATTTCATTCAATGACTATCATTGCAGTGAAGTAATCAATTCTCATTTAAAGGCACCGATTAGAATAAAAATAGGTCCTTTCCTCCACCTTCTATTCCAATTTTGGTACCGTATTTTTCTTAGCGCTCAAAATTCTTCATGGAGGTGACTCAGGTGAGACGACGACGGTTAAAAAAAGGGATGGGACAGTAAGTGGACCGGAAATCAGATAGCGGGCCACTGAGAAACAGACATCATCACAAAAGTGTCGTTTTATATAATGTTTTTGTGAAGGTGGGAATATAACAATGGATAACATTAGTCACCATACTCTGGTAAACGTATTGTGCGATATGCTGAATTAAGTAGGACATAAATTTTAGTGTCAGTTATAGCGCGTAGGATTAAGGTTAGTTCAGGGTTGGATTAAGGATTAGATTAAGAGTCAGGTTAAGTATTAACCCTAACCTAAAACTAAGAATTCACGTTATACAAATTTTTAATACATAACGGACATACCCAGTTTGTTGGCCAAAAGATTTGGAAAACAAGCTAGGGAACAACATGGAGACCAATGTAAACTGTATGACCAGGATAGCGCGGGACCACTTACCAATTAATGTAGTATCCATTTCACAGACCAGTTGATAAGTGTTTGTCCGGGAAACTTTAGCCCAGTAATTGGTTTGTTTCGCCACTTGAGTGTTCTCAGAAGATTGAGAGTCCAACCACCTTGTATCGGCGTCAGAAACAACCTGACCAGTGGAGTTCCAATACCACGATGTGCCATTCCGTTCCAAACCTAACCATACCTGCTGATCTGTTAACAAGTAAACATTGACTGATTGACATTGCTACTATCATCATCATTAGTATTAGCATTGTTATTTGTAGTACCGTCATCATAATTGTTACTATCCTCTTCATTAATATTAGCATTGTTATTTGTAGTACCGTCATCATAATTGCTACTATCATCTTCATTAATATAAGCATTGTTATTTGTAGTACCGTCATCATAAATGCTACTATCATCTTTATTAATATTAGCATTGTTATTTGTAGTATCGCCATCATAATTGCTACTATCATCTTTATTAATATTAGCATTGTTATTTATAGTACCGTCATCATTATTGCTACTATCATCTTCATTAATATTAGCATTGTTATTTGTAGTACCGTCATCATAATTGCTACTATCATCATTATTAATATTAGCATTGTTATTTGTAGTACCGTCATCATAATTGCTACTTTGATCTTTATTAATATTAGCATTGTTATTCGTAGTACCGTCATCATAATTGCTATTATCATCTTGATTAATAGTAGCATTGTTCTTTGTAGTACCGTCATCATAATTGCTACTATCATCTTTATTTACATTAGCATTGTTATTTGTAGTACCGTCATCTTAATTGCTACTATCATCTTTATTAATATTAGCATTGTTATTCGTAGTACCGTCATCATAATTGTTACTATCATCTTTATTAACATTAGCATTGTTATTCGTAGTACCGTCATCATAATTGTTACTATCATCATTATTAATATTGACATCCTCATCATCTGTGTCACCCTATGATAATCAGTATTACTAGTTAATTATTATCGCCATCAACAGTATCAATGTCTCATCATTATTGTTACTATCATCGTGATTATTATTCTCGTCATCATGAGTTTTATTCTCGTCATTATCCTTATTATTATCGCCATCAACAGTTTTTATATTAAGCTAACTTTTTTCATCATTATTATTATCGGCGCCATCATCATCATCATCATTATTGTCATCATCAGCGTTGTTATTATCATGTTCATTATCCCTTTTGTCCTAATCGTTATTATTATCGTCATCATCATAATTATTATCGTCCTCATCATTATTTTCATCGTTATCATCATTATTATTGTCCTCCTCATTCTTATTATCGTCATCATCTTTATTATCGTCTTCATCATTATTATTATCGTCATCATCATTATTATTATCGTCATCATCATTATTATTATCGTCATCATCATTATTATCGTCTTCATCATTATTATTATCGTCTTCATCATTATTATTATCGTCATCATCATTATTATCGTCCTCATCATCATTATTATTATCGTCATCTTTATAATAATTTCGTTATCATCACCATAATTATCGTCATCATTATTATTATCGTCATCATTATTATTATGTCATTTTCATTATTATTTTGGTCACAATCATTATTAATATCGTTATCATCATCATTAGTATCGTCCTCATCATTATCATCCTCATCATTGTTATCGTCTTCATCATTATTATTATCGTCCTCATCATTATTATTATCGTCATCGTCATTATTATTATCGTCCTCATCATCATTATTATCGTCATCATCATTAATAATATCGTCATCATTATTATTATCGTCATCATTATTATTGTCGTCTTTTCATTATTATTATTATTATAGTCATCTTCACTATAAATATCGTCCTCATCATTATTATTATCGTCATCATCATTATTAATGTCGTCATTATCAATGTTGTTAACGTCATGCCCATTATTATCGTCATTGCCAGTGTTAATATTATTATTCGTAATATTATTAGCGTCATCAGTATTAATATCATCATCATTATTATTATCGGCATCATCACTATCACTATTGGCATCATTATACTCATTTTCACTAGTAATGTCGTTATTATTATCGCCAGTCATAGTAGCAACCTTTAAGTGTTAATACTCACTGTATACAGAGTTCAGCCATGTCTGTTCTGCCGGTGTCTCTAGTTGTACCATATAACTGTTTAACGCACACCCAACTGCGGCCTCGTTAAAGTGTAAATTCCTCTCAGTAATATAGTAACAGTGTCGGGTTTCATTCCAATAGTAGCTCTCCGAAATACCTGCCATCTCTTTACACTCTGGGGCAAGCGATACTAGAGTGGAAAAAATACAAGCCGTCAAATAATTGATTTATATTCATCACCAACAATGGGTACAATTTGTACGCCCACTTGAATATAACAAAAAGTAAAATCATTCTGATCAAGACGCCGCAAGGGTTTGTACTGTACTTATAGTGTATTTGTGTTTGTCGGATAGACTTAGCGTAAAGTTCAAGAGATCGAGTCCGTCTGTCGACCATCAGGTATATAAGTGAGTCACACTATGTGTCTCCGGTAATCGCTGGGTTGAATTCTTCCCAGTTTCCACCGTAATTAGGCAAAGGACAATGTGAAGTGGACAATATGTCGTCATATAAGTGAAATACTCTTGAGTACGACGTTAAACCCCAATCAATCAAACAAACAAACTTAACAAACA
>JAQQZZ010146338.1:0-12828 GCA_030265115.1 Mopalia vespertina | reverse complement strand
ATAAGCTAAAACATTTCTTTAAATTTGGGGGCTCACAGATGAGTTTGGCCTATGCCCTAGGAAATCTTTGTATAGTGCATGCCTGTGCACAAGAAACGTAATGGTGAATAGAAGAGATTGATACTTATTAATACAATACAAGGGTACGATTTTTAATTTCTGCCAAAGAGGACCAGAATGATTATGTCTAGGCAAATAGTAAATTATAAGAATTAGTTAATTTTGCAAACCAGCAATGGGTGTAAGATGGGTTTTGAAAGACAATATTTATTTCTGCCAAATAACCAAAATGATTCTTTCTATGCGTTCAGTTAATTGTACGAAATAATTTATCTCACAAACTAACAATGAGAGTAAGGTGTGTTTTTAAATCATTACCCCAGGCAATATTACAGTAACTAACGTATGGAGAAAAAGTGAATAGCAAAGTGTGTACCACATTTTTTAGTTCAAACTCGCTTTTTAGGCAGATTATTACACCGATAGTAATTGATAGTTTCCCAACCATTCAGTTCATTATTAATATAAACACCAAGAAATGTTTTTAAAAATTCAAAATAAGAATTAAATATATTTCCTTTCTGTAATATTCAATTTTAAGTTCTTATATTAGGATCTAAATTCATAACTATGGACTTTGTTTTACCAATATTAAGAGACAGCCATTTTGCAAGCAACCAGTGGGATACATATTCTCATTCTTGTACACGTATTAAGTTTCTGATCAATATATTTGGATCAGTCTGAGACATTATAACACTAGCATCATCAGGCAAATATAATAAAGTTGAATACTTCAAAACATTGTATGATATAGTTTATGAAAATAAGAAACAATATTGGGCCAAGTGCATAACCTTGTGGAACACCACAGTTCATAACAACTTTTCGAAGAGATAAGATTATAAGATACAAATTGAGTGCGACCGCTTCAATGGTCCTGTGAATTAATTAACTTATTAAATTTAAACAAGGAAGACCAAGACAAACAATAACTGCTAAAATATTGATGACGTAATTGGTAGTACAACATAATTTAAAATGGTACTCGTCTTCCACTGCCCCAGATAAACACTCTTTGTAGATTCGGTTTTTTGTGTATGTTTTAATAGTGGCCTTTCTCAACATTTAAAACCACAATAACAGTAACTGAACTTTGACATACATTTGTTTTATCATGAGAAAATGTGAGCGTCGCTATCTAGTGTGCTATAGATAACGTAGAAGCAACATCTATGGTGTTGGAAGTGGACCAATGGGAGAGGAGTATACTGCTGAATTTCCGGGAAGGGCCACTCCGCACTCATACCACGTGGGGAAATATCTTCCCGTCCAATTTGACCCATCTTTTGGCCCATGTCCGATTGGACCCCTCTGAAACTCAGATCCAGCATTGGAACGGAAATACCCTGACAAAAGATCGGAATAAATTAATTTATTTATTTCATTTTTAATAAAATCACACTTTTTTTGCGTTCGTACGTAAAGACGCCAGACTAGGCACAATTTGTCATCTCGCACAAAAACGACTGAATATACATTATAACATATTTTTATTTTACAGAATCATTATCCAATGTTGTTGCGAAATTGCTGTTCACATACAACAACTTCTTTAAGTTCGCAAAACTTTCCGACCGGTTTTAAAGGGGAGATTTTTCCCAACGTTGTGACCATATTTTTCTTATACCAGTATCACATATTCTCAGTTTGAAGAGCGTTGTATTCCCGAAATGAAACCATCTTGTGGCCTCTCGACTTTTCAAACCACAGCTGGAGTCTAGTTGTGTTGATATGAAGCGATTCTACGTAATTTTCTTTAACTAATTTATTAAAGAATGAATCCTGTGATAATTTGGCGTTAAAATTTAGACAATTCGTTGACTAGCCCACTTTTGGGGTGATACCGTTTTACAGCAACAAGAACAATCACTTATCAACTGTCACTCTGTTGACACTCAATATGTTTCCGAGTCCGATTTTAAGTACAGAAACTTGTAGCTAGAACATTTGGTAGCATAGTGTATAATGTCAGCTGTCATATGTATATGCTGTCACATATATATTGAATAAAATTAAACTTTTGGATCTTAAAAAGCTAAGGGCCTTATTATAGTCTTGGATCTAAACAAAATCTTGCCCAGACAAAAAATCTTGAAGTTCAAAGTTTTTTTTAGCAAAATGAGGAGTTTTTGTAAATATGGTGTATTTTTGTGCACACTTATTGTTTTTATAGTTTTCTGATGGTGAGGTTAAAGAAAAAATAAAATTTCTTTTTAGAAAATGTGCTGAATTCTGCAGTGAAACGTAGGCGATTGAGTTAAAATTGCTATAGTAGATGTTTTCCGATTTGTCTTATTACATGCAATATTCAAGTAGGCCTACATTGCTGCTACATAGTACAAGTATATGCATTACCTTCTCGTCGCGGGGAATCCGAGAAGTCATTTGGGATCACAGCTGCACTTTCATCTCCACCAATCAAATTACAGAGATCTTCGCCTGCTCCACTGCTGTCCCCAATATTCAGAAATGTTTGTTGTAGACTGTCCGCCATTAGTAATTTGTATCTGACAAAATAATTGCAAACAGGTTAATGGTTGTTTGTTTGATAAGGGTTTAACGTCGTATTCAGGGGTATTTCACTCATATGTCGTGGACTTTTCCAGTACACATTTTATTGTTTAAATACTGCGGAAGTCCGGTAGGAAATTCGTCAAAAAAACACCCCCACAGGCGCCACATTGTGTGACTCACTCATATACCAGATGGGCGTCAGACGGACTCTAACCAGTGACCGGTACATCAAAGTAGCTAACAACTAAATCACAGCGACAGGGTGTACAGTTTACCATTTAATGACATGTCATTAAAAAATCTTCTGATGGTGCTCGGAAGATGAACTTCGTAGTCTCCACTTATTCACATGAAATATTCTACTGGATTTAAACGAAACAGTGATTTGCATGATACAAAATAGTAGCTTTGCTTTTCATTACTTAAGGGGACACCAATGATAAGTGCCATTTGAATGATCGTAGAGACCAAGAACCACTTTCACAAAATGTCGTATGACAATATAATCTCGTTCGATATTTTATTAGCCAATAGTTTAACATGACAAAATTTTATCGCACGATATTTTTAGTTTTACGACATTTTGTGAAAGCGGCCCCAGTCTCGCACGACACCCACAAAAGTAGGCGTAAAAACAAACATTAGGCTCAACATCAAACACTTATTTGGCGCATGACAACACGGCAAAACTGCTTCGCTATCACCGCTAAAACCTCTGACATTTTGACAAAATGGCCCAAGACTCTATATAAAAGTGTATGCCCACCTGTTATTAGAACACAAGACGACTCCGATGTATTTGCCAACAGAGAACTGAGTTTTGTTCACAAACTGTCTTCCAGAGCACGATGAATAGGACGCATCGTAGGTGAAATTGTACTCAAACCAACAAGTGGGGGATTCCAGACATAACTCAGCAGAGTCTTCAAACCAAAACGATACAATATAAATAAATATAATATAAATAACATAAATAAATATATTAATATTAATAAATAAATCAATAAATCAACAAATAAATAAATTAACAAATCATTCAATCATTCATTTAATAAATCAATCCATCAACCAATCAATCGACTAATGAATGTGTAAATGTTCATGCAGTGTACAGATTTCTGTCTAAATATATTCTCCAGAAATTGTGTTAAATACTCAGGGCTGTGCAGAGGTGGGTTCATAAGGGCCACTTGGCCTGGGACTACCATAGAGGAGGGGGCAAACAACGGTCAATCCTGTGATAAATTATATTTTAAAATAAGGCCTACATTTTCCACCTGCCGGAGCCTACTGTCAGCTCTGCACGGCTCTGTTTATAGTCACATACCTTGCAAAGAGAGAGTCCATGCTCTTGAACTGTATGTTCCCGAGAAAGACTTTACTGCTCCGAAACGTGACGTCAGTAGGGACAGTAACCTCGCTGTGCTTCCTCCTCCAGCATCGTCTCCATGTCCGTAAAATCTAATTCCTGTTCGGTTTACTGTCACACTGCTGGTATCAGATAATCCATTTATTTCCACTGTTACCTCGTCCAGATTGTGGGAAAACTGCAAAACAATGATCAACTACCAGTTAGCAATATATAAATAATGGGTTTGAATTGTATAAGAGCGCACAGGGGACGGTTGTTCGACCCGCTATTACATTTAATCCGCTATTAGATGACGTCTCCCCATGTTAAAGGTTTATATCTAATCCTCTATTAGCGAATTAATCTGGTGTTAGCGACTAATGGTCTTTCGAGCAACTGGTCCCAGTGTTATATTTTTCATATGACTAATGCTACTGCGCGACAGTACAATTTATATTTCACGTGGTTTTAGATGAATCCTAAGGTAACATGGATTACAGAATAAACAAGAAGAGTTTTGTGTCGCTAGGCACTCAACAATCAAAAGACGGTACAAGCCAGGTAAATTTTAAGACTTATAGTCGCGTATTTTGATGGTAAGTGCAAGAGTTCATCGGGTGTATCTACGAGTCAATGTATCGACGTAGCAAGTAGAGTCGATTCTATTTTAGAATGCCCTGGCGCATTGGAAAGCAGTGTCGTGTTATCCGTAACTGTTCTACGGAAGAGCGTCGCTGATGGACCGAGGTAGAAATCCAGCTTACTAACATAGGTTAGAATACAAATAAGCAGTGTTATATCACATGGTCTCTCTATAGACGTATATTTAGTGATATAGATGATGGATGATGGATTTTAGATGCAGATTCTCGTTCCTAGCCATATAATACAGGTGTGAATTGACAGGTGGCCTGTACACAAGTGCGTTTAAGTCCATTTTTGTCAGGATTTTTGTCAGATAACTTTATACATTTATTTCCAACAAACGCTAAAACACCAAACATAACTGTGAGGTTTCGATTTTGAAGATTTATGCGATTTTGAGGACGTTACAATCGTTAATAGACTGTATAGTACGTCGTTGTACATTAGACCACCAAGACTGACATGCTTGGCGATAACCTACATAGTTTGACTGCAGAGATGTATAAATGTCCGAGCATGTCATCATGGGTCTTGATTTTCTAGTGCCATTTTCCATTCACTGAAAGAAAAGTTGTATAATACTGATCCAAATCTACAAACACGTACCAACATAACTTCACGGAGATCAAGATGTTCGCTGGCTTGGATTATCCATCCTACAGGTTCGTACGTAGCTAAAACCAGGACCATTGGTTTAGATGTAACTCCTTCAATAGTGACCGTAGTGTTCAGAATTGTTGATCTTGAGCCCGTGTTCTCGTACATACCAATTACGTGGACTTCAAACTCACTGTTTTCTGAGGAACCCACACAGCTATAAACACTGGAACCTGACCGGACACCTGGGGACCCAATAGCATCATCTTGATTTCTCAATATAAGACAAGAGCCCGACTCGGCTGAAAAATATAAAATTACAACAGATTAGTAGGAGCTCGCATTTGTATGTCTAGTATACAACAAACAAAACTAAACACATACAAAATTGTCGTTTTGAAAGACAGCTTATTTGCTCAAAATAAGACTGGATATCGACTCGGCTGAAAACATAAAACTACAACACGAGATAAGTACAAGCAGGCGTCTAGTAGCCAACTAACAAAACAAAACACATCTAGAATTTTCGTTTTGAAAGACAGCTTGATTGTTCAACGTAAGACACCAACTCAACTGAAACACATTTAAGTACAACACGAGATAACCATAAAATCGTATCTGTATAATGTCTAGTGGCTAATTAACGAAACGAAACACATCCTAGATTTTCTCTTTGAACGACCTTCATGTGCGCATGTTTTATGTTTTAACTGGACGTCATTTGGCAATTGCCCAAAGAACAAAACCTATCGATACCTGGAATATCACCATTGCAGAAGACGCTTCCTCTCGGTTTTATCGTAATTAAAAAGAGGAAGAAGTGGACAATCTGCCGTCATTGTCGAGCGACTTATTTTGTAAAATTGGAGGAAGAAAAAACTGAATTGACTCAGTGACAGGGTTAGAAAACTTCCCAGTTTCGTTCGGTGTTTATCTCCCACTAATGGCCTTCCGATTTCAGTTACCCCTTTGTTTCTTCTTTGTGCTAATTTTAGAACAACATTGCGATAGTTGGGCGATGATATTGTCACCAACCCAAATCTGTTGGGCAACATTGCCAAAAAAGACAAGAAAAATCACTCGCTGACAAAACTGAGGGATTCACACGACCCACTTCAGGCAGTGAGTCAACGAGTGCTATTAATTGTACCATTTAGCACTGTTGATTGATTTATTGATTGACTGGCGTTTTACGCCGTGCTTAAAGATATTTCATTTATATGAATAACAATAATTGACACTTGTACAATTGTAAAATGTGAAGTGTTTTGATAAAACAAACTGCCCTTAGTCAGAGGGTCTGTGGCTGGAGTGAGCTATCTGCTGCCCTTGTTTCAATCAAAGCCAAGGGGCAACAAGAAGTTGATCTTAAAACGGTATCAGAGGTGGGATATTTAAACTTACGTAAACATGTATATCTATTATAGCCAGTTCCTCCGCATTCACAGAATCCATCAACGCACACAGCCTTTAACCGATAACCACCGCTGCAATAATCGCGGTACCCACAGGGTTTCTTAGGCAAGCCTGAAATACAAAAAATGCACAGTTGTATTAGAATTAATGAAACATCGACAAGTTTTGATACGCCTGAGTAGAAATTTAAGAAATTATATAAAAGCGTTTTAACAATTTCTTGATTTTGGTTTCCGTCTCTTACTAACATGTAATTCGTTATTCAAAAACTTACTTGATGTCGTCGTTGTTGTTGTTGTAACTGTAGAAGTTGTAGACGGAGGTGGCGTCGTTGGTGGTGCTAAATTTAAAATAAAATCAGCAATTATTAATCGGAGAGAAGTTGTCAGATACTGAATGTCACAGGGGAAATATACATAAAATCCTTGTAACATTGTTACTTGATTTGTTTGATTGCTTGCGAGTTTAACCCTTTACTGTGTCAAACGGTACAAAGCAAAACAGTTTTGAATTTAATGTCTTACACTTATTTGACGACGTGTCAGTAAACTTTGTAAAGGAAACCACCTTTTAATCTTAATAATTGCATAAAGATTCAATAATTTTGATAATTCCATAAATATATATAGCGCGTAACCCAAAGGTCCCGGGTTCCAATCCCGGTGGAGAATAGCTCATTTTTACCTCTTCATTTTTCAAAATATATACAGTTTTTATGATTCTCTCAAGATTATATAGCCTTGACAATTTCTTTAAAAATATATTGTCTTACATACATATTTTGAATTATTGGTGGCTCCATTCCTTAGAATGATGTGCGCCATAACTAGGATTGTCTCATATATGCTACACTTATACATAACAAAGGAAGACATACATCTTCTCTAGTTAAATATATAGTCTTGTTAATTGTATAAACATTATTTAGCCTTGGTTTTTTCCATACACGTTATAAAGCCTTCGTGGTTGTATGAAGATAATATAAGCTTGATATTTCCATAAAAATAAAATAACCTTGATAATTGTATAAAGATAATATAGTCATCATGTGTCCATAAAAATTATATAGTCTTGATAATTTCATAGTCTTGGTCATTGTACAAGTGGTAATAGACTGTTCGAAAACTCAGACAGATAGGTACATCGTGCCATCAAGGTTTAATTGTTAAATTGATACTTACTTGTTTCAGTCGTTGTTGGCGGGGGTTCAGTATTTGGCGGAGCTAAACAGACATCAAAATAAAAAGATAATAACTATCGTTAATTGACACAATAAAAATCCGATGATAATATCTAAGAAGATTAAAAATAAAGACCGACTTATTAAAGTGCCGTTTAAAAGTCGGGGATGAAATGGCGTTGTCCATGCGCAAGACTTACTCGATTAGTTTAAGTAAAATATCTCAAGCACGGGAGGATATCTATTGTCTGTCAGTAATTCCACCGATCAATCAGTCAATCAATCAATCATCTAGAAGAAACTACACTTCGCCACAAGGGTTAACTTTAAAGAAAACATAATCTTTCGGTTAATTCACGAAACCAATTGAATCAGAAAAATATTTTTATAAAATTGATGAAATGTCAAAGATTAAATTGGATAATTTACCTGCATCAGAAATTTCTCCCATGGCTATAAACGATCCGAGAGGTTCAATTGGTCCACCCCATGATACAACAACAATGCCATCGGCAGGTTGACCGGCCCAGTACGCAGGGCTGCCCTTCTTCCCAACACGGGTAATGATCCTTTCTCCCGGTGTGACGGATATGGTTGCTCTGGAGTATCCACTACCGCCGCCAGTCTGTCCTCCGGCTCGGCTGCCACCCCCGCCACCGTACATGCCAGCGGCTCTGCTTTGAGCCTGGGTACCACCAGGGCCAGATATTGCCTGCACAATAGTTGGACATATTTTCTAAATTCTAAAAATACTCTTTTTTAAAATACGACTTTATATTAATTTGTATGACCTTTTGTCTTGAAAAAAAGCATTGGTGCAAAGTCAAGCGATAGAGAGTGATATACATTTAGTTACCTGAGCAAAAGAGCTGTAAATCTGACCACAAGAACTCCCTCCTGAGCTACCTCCGCCACCACAAAAAGGATAGGTAGAAGATCCGGCCTCTAAGCCATCATAACCCCCGCCGCTTGTCTGACCCGCGGCTCCAGCGCCTGCACTGCAACCGCCGCCCTCGCCACCTTGGCCACCGTTAGCCACCGTGCCGTGGCCGCCTTCTCCTCCTATTCGTTAAACCAAACATAAGCAAATATTGTAATAATACATTACATTTATGTTCTATATTTGATCTTCAAGAAGTTGTGATTGAACTGTCCTGCCTACGAAATTCTTTAGCGCCAAAAGCAACAATATCTCTTTTAATTCATAAAGGTGCGCTACCATGGCTTTTGTGTTACACATAAGCTGAAACACATTCGAATTCACCGAAAGGCCTTAACTTTATAGGCATAAGATCAAAATATGATAAAGCGATTGTGGTTAATCGGTCGATTGTTTGTCATCATTTAATTTTTAGTGTTTTTAACGTTTGATGGAAAACCAGCAGCAAACCACAGAATAACCACCCCGAGTTATCTGCCTTGCACACACGGGACAACGTTCCTTGTGTACCAGAGCGACATGTACAGTACATTAAAAGAGGCATTCCATACAATACAAGACCAACTGAGCAACAGTGCAGACCTTAGAAGGGAACACTTATTAAGTTGTTGGTCTGTTATGGTCATTTGTGGTATTGAATAAAGCTAATTCTAAATGAGAGTACAGAGTAGAAGGCCGGGTGGCTTAGTGGTCTAGGTGGACTGCATTTACTGCTGGCGATTCGGTTCCTACATCTGAGGATCGTGGGTTCGATTCCCGGACGGGTTTCAATTTGAAAATTTTCTGAATTGGAATCGGTTCAAACTAAGAAAGTGTTATCCAAAAATAACGAAAATTCAGCTAATTCTGTTAATTAATAACAAACAACTATGCTTCAGTTAACATGTACCACTTTAATTACCATCATGTCGCTAGTGTGTAAAATCGAAGTTGTGACGTAACCGTTTAAGGGTTGTTTAATGACTTTTTCCCCATACGCCTACGTCATTAAGTTACTGACCAATCAAAGGCGTTATATTTGTCAATTTTTATTGATTTCTTAAACATCAAAAACAAAAACCATATTCCAACTGTTGCAAACACGTTTTTGAAACATGCTTTTTCGGATGAAAATAAGTTCTTTTTAAATACTTGTGGACATTTAAATTCTACATTTAAAGCCTCATACGACGCTCCCCGGCACCACGAAACAAGAGTTATATTTTACCTGTGTTGTCAGCATTGGCTCCTTTCCCACCTTCAGCTGCCAGGTATCCACCAAAACTAGAATTTCCACCGTCACCACCCGCCATATCAGAAACATGACCGTCACGACCTCCGCCGCCACCGCCTGTGTTAAGTTACAACAAGTTATAATCTCTATGGACGTGTTCATTATCGCGGTTTAATCCTAACTATACTCACAAAGTAGCAAACCGAAAACGAGAATATCCAACACACGAAAATATTAATTCTAAATTTCTTTCCAGACGGATTACAAATAAATAAAATACATCTACATATTAAATGAATGCAACTTTTTCTTTTGAAGAAATGGTGCATAAATGTAAAAAATCTCACCTATACAACCTAAATACTCACATAATAGCAACCCGAAAACGAGAATATTCAACACATGAAAATTTTAATTCTAAATTTCTTTCCAGACTGATTACAAATAAATAAAATGCATCTACATATTAAAAGAATGCAACTTTTAAATTAATTACAAAAACTACCCAATCTCACCTATGCAAATGACATCTACTTTTGTGACACCTGCGGGAACGATAAAAGTTCTATCGGCAGAAAATTTAACCTGGGCAAAAGTAACGCTATCCCACACAGGTCCTGAACGATCCAGCACCCGGGTCGATCCAGGTATGTCCACCTGACACTCATACCAGGTGTTGTAATATAATCCGGTCCATGCTGACATGTCTTTAGGCCCAAAACCTATTGGCCCCAACCGAAAGTCCTGGTTGGCTTGTGATCGATAGTAACCTGTACAGAAACAAAACTATTAATTAATGTATCGATTAAGCAACATGTTGATTGAGAAAGTTCTGATTCCATGACCCAAAATAATCCTAAACCTACACTAAACTTAACACTGTAAAACTAACCATAGACCTAACTATAGCCATAATCAAAACACTTAAATTGGATGAACAACTGTTCGATTACTTGATAGATTAGTTGGTCTGCCATGTAAATAACTGTTTTCTTATTGATTCATGTTTCACTTGTCTGATTGAACAATGGTATTGGCCAATGGTCAAAAAAGAAAGATAAATATGTTACTTATATAACCAAAATTGCCACCCTTGCCATCGACAACAAACAATATAAATGGTCAGTGGTCAAAAGAGGAGATAAATATGTTACTTATATAACCAAAATTGCCACCTATGACATCGACAACTAACAATATGAATGATCAGTGGTCAAAAGGGGAGATAAATATGTGCCCATAAGGCCGAAATTGTCCCCTATACCATTCACTAACAATTTAGCATGGTATGAATATGCAATTGTACTTAATGGTTAGTTAATGACATAGGGGGCACTGCCAGTTATCTGAGTGACAGATTTATCTCCCTTTTTAGCTACTGGCCAACCTCATTGGTGGAGGGCAAAAGAATTACAGTCAAAAATTAACATTCCGGTAAAATTCCGATGAGACTGTGTATGACATATATTATATTCACAATAAGATAAATTGTAACTTAATTGCGATAAAGTCTATTGTAAATTTTTTTCTTGACAAGCTTACCAGTTGCAGAAGGCGATTTAAACCCGTTTCCCGCCAACCTGGCGTTACTTTCTTCACCACCAATCAAAACACAATGGTCTTCCCCACTTCCGCTTCCGTCTGCCATGTTGCGAAATGTGGTGTTCAAACTATCAGACATGAAAAGCTTATACCTGGGAAAATAAACCAATAAAAATATAAATATATTATCCAAGGTTCGATCACCGATGGAGACGTACTTTCTTTTCTACATTGATAAAAAGCGATTCAGAGACATGAGTTAGAATTTTATTTCTCTACAAAAAATATATAAATATACTGGCCTATAGCTGGCCAACATAAGTTGTTTGAACATCAAGTTCAGTTGCACGCTCTCCATTCTTTATCCTAGAAAAGTGTCAATTTTTTTATTATTGTTATAACTGCTAATATTTGTTAATTATGAACTGAAAATTGTTCGATTTAAGTTTTCATTCATATCTGATTTCATATGAATTGTGTCAAAAGAATGACATGCCGCCGCAACGTTCAAGGACCGGTTGTTCGAAGCGCTATAAAATTTCATACTCTGTTAGACGAAGTCATTCCATGTTGAAGTCTATCTCTGTCGTCTCTGAGCGATTTAATCTGGTGTTAGCGACTAATAGCCTTTCTCGCAACGGGCCCCAGAGGTTCAAACCATACCTAATGATGGACACCGTCTTACAGAGTTCTCCCCATTGGATTAAAAGAATGTTTCGTCACCTATTAATATCTTTATAAGATTACTCAGTTATTTGTTCAATAAAAAATGATCAAGGGAGGAGGATGTACTAGTAGCATCCTGACCAGGGGGAGATGGTTAAAGCGTACAAACACAGGCCTCCAGGGACCAGTTGTTCGAAAGACGATTATTCGCTAACACCGAATTAAATCGCTTATAGAAGATTAGAGTTACACCTTCAACATGGGGTGACGTCATCTAATAGCGGATTTAATTTAATAGAGCTTCTAGCAACCGGCCACAGGACTGTCTTATCTCGTTTTCCCGAGCAACACTTCCGGATGATTATTTTGTTTGTTTTGTTAATCCGTCTGTTATTGTATTGTGCGGATTGCAAAAAGGATGATTGGTTTGTATTCGTTTGGGCTGTTACCTTAGAGCACAACCATAAATAAATGAGGAGTACCAACGTCAACCTCCCAAAACTGGAATGTTTGAATATTTGGTCATACCAGAAGTCTATCAAGCAGAAGTTTGCAACCAGCCATTACCCAGTCTCAACGGCATTGTGACTTTCAGAGATCTGACATAGTGCCATTTGACTCATGGCGCAAGAAATGGGGGATTTCGTTCGTTTCGCGCAGTTTGAATGTCAGAATCCACTGACGCCTTATGGGTAAAATAT
>JAQQZZ010146327.1:0-12830 GCA_030265115.1 Mopalia vespertina | reverse complement strand
ATCAGAGGTACAGTGCATGGGTGGTTGGTACAGTACTTGTGATCAGAGGTACAGTGCATGGGTGGTTGGTACAGTACTTGTGATCAGAGGTACAGTGCATGGGTGGTTGGTACAGTACCTGTGATGAGAGGCACAGCGCATGGGTGTTTGTACAGTACTTGTGATCAGAGGTACAGTGCATGGGTGGTTTGTACAGTACTTGTGATCAGAGGTGCAGTGCATGGGTGGTTGGTACAGTACCTGTGACCATAGACACAGTGCATGGGTGGTTTGTACAGTACTTGTGATTAGATGTGCAGTACATGGGTGGTTTGTACAGTACCTGTGATCAGAGGTACAGTGCATGGGTGGTTTGTAAAGTACTTGTGACCAGAGGTACAGTGCATGGGTGGTTGGTACAGTACCTGTGATCAGAGGCACAGCGCATGGGTGTTTGTACAGTACTTGTGATCAGAGGTACAGTGCATGGGAGGTTTGTACAGTACCTGTGATCAGAGGTACACTGCATGGGTGGTTGGTACAGTACTTGCGATCAGGGGTACAGTGCATGGGTGGTTGGTACAGTACCTGTGATCAGAGGTACAGTGCATGGGTGGTTGGTACAGTACCTGTGATCAGAGGTACAGTGCATGGGTGGTTGGTACAATACCTGTGATCAGAGGTACAGTGCATGGGTGATTGGTACAATACCTGTGATCGGAGGTACAGTACATGGGTGGTTGGTACAGTACCTGTGATCAGAGGTACAGTACATGGGTGGTTGGTATTGTACTTGTGATCAGAGGTACAGTACATGGGTGGTTGGTACAGTACCTGTGATCGGAGGTACATTGCATGGGTGGTTGGTACAGTACCTGTGATCAGAGGTTCAGTACATGGGTGGTTGGTACAGTACTGGTCATCAGAGGTACAATACGTGGTTTGGTTGGAGTACTTGTGACTAGATGTACAGTAGTGGAGCTAATGTTTGTTTGTAGCGTGAGATAGGTGGTACAAATGGCTTTCCACAACTGTATAAAATACTACAAAATTTAACAATTCCTCCACTGACGATTACATCCGGGATATTTCCGGGCAACATTTAAAGCCTAGCTGTTGCCTTCGGAGCAATGGCTGAAAGATTAAATTCCATGTATAAACCAGTCTCCCTTTTTTGTCGAAACAAATGGTATGCATTGGTTTTAAACCTCTTGTACATGAGTTGGTTAAAAACTGTATTTTTCTAGTTTATAACATATTATTATTCTAGGTGTTTTTGTTTTTTGTTTTCTGTAAAGTGTAAAACTTTTCATAAAAATGTACACGGTTTCTCCATAATACTTGGGTTTATTTTCATCAAGTCTTGTAAATGATGTATTCATTTGTATTAACGAGTGTACTTTACAAAAGTAAAGTAAGATGTAACTGTCTATAATAGTCTTGCGTTAGCTATCTACACACTCCCGATCTCCTTGTGTTGTTCAGCACTAAATTTATTTGCATACATACCATCTGATAACAACTTATACCAATTAAGCGAAATATATGAAAACCCACAGCTTTTCATCCACATCTAGAAAAGTGTTCATAAAATTCCAATATTAGCAGGTATAAAAGTGTGTTGGTTAGTCGGTAATCGTGTAGGCTGTGCTATTCGGTAGAAATCTCATTAGCTTCAATGATTCATTAGCGACTTGCGATAATAATTACCATCGTCATACCTCACATGTCAAGTTTAGATTTTTTATCGAGTCAGAATCACAAACAGAGTTGGCAGCATGGATAATACCCAATCCCATAGGAGCCCTACAAATAATAATCAGATGCGGGCGATCGTCGGGCTGAAACAGAAAATAAAATATTAGTTTGCTTCGCTCCACCGGGATTCGGACCCTGTTCTCTGGCTAGAAGAGACCGCTCTCTATCCGACTGAGCTACAAAGCCTCACGGTAGAACAACGAATTTGTAAAGGGGGGTGAATCTTTAAACCGTGACGTTTCACTGACACGACAGCACATTATATGGACATGTTCACAACGGAACATAATCCAGTAACCTAGGTGTAAAACAAGCAATTTATTTTAAACTTTTCAAATTGTTAGTTGCTGTTTATGGTCAACTCAAAAATAGATGTATAACGTAAGCTAACTTTGCTGATGACTGACATGACGCGTGACATACATATGTTGTAGATATCCAGAATTCCTGAAAGTAAAATAAAAAAATGTCTGATGTCAGATAATACACATTTCAGCATCGAAATATGCTCAGTTACTAATGTAAGCAATTCTAGGAGTGCGTAACATGCAAATCTCACAATTCTTGAATGTATATAATCCTCATATAACATGTTCGTGTTATGTTTTTTATGCTATTGTTATGCACATGTGGTGAGTATTATCGACTTTAGATATTCTTGTAATAATTACAGTATATCAGATTAGGTACATCATGCGAATCTCGTGATTTTTTTATGCGTATTTTAGTAACATCAGCTATCCTTTAGTTTTCATCACTTCAAATATCTTCTGCATATGAATCTCAGTCTCGGGGACTTTCAATAATAACATTCAAGATCAAAAGCTGTGTACCAAGTAAAAAATGATATTCTATCTACATGTATGTATGTTAAACAAGGGATACATACGTCTGTGTGTGATTATATCCAATAGAAATAGAGCAATCCGTTATCGTTATTACGCACTGTGTGATAATATAAAGATAAATTAATTAAAGGTGTTATTGGCAGGTTAGGAAGGAAATTGCACATGCAAACGGCTCTAGAACAGAGGAGAGGTTGGCATACAAAATATTGTTCTGCTCTTCTAATCTCTTGGTGCCAAACAATGGTCTGGAACCGGATAAATAAAAAACAATTTAGATTTCATCAAAGTTATGCCTTGAAGTGCCTGCGCCCTAATAATTCCCAGCAAATACACTACGTAGCTGTAACGTTGTATACCAGCTATCTATTCTAACGTTGCACAGTAACCAAATAACAACGTTACCGCAACATAAATCTACACTGAAATTTGGTTTTTAGTTTGTACCAGTTGATACAACGTTATTATAACGTTGTCAAAACGTCACAGGAAAACGTTGTAGTTTAACGTAATTACAATGTTGTGAAAATGTTGCATGATGCAACAACAATATTACAACGTAGCTATTACGTTTCTGTTCGGTTTCGTTGCCGTGTGGTTGTATTCTAAGGTTGTGGCAACATAACTGGTAGTCCACAAAATTCCATTGCAACAACGTAACACCGTACTAACACGACCAAATCAAAATGTTGTCGTAACGTTGTTTGGATAGCTGGCAAAAAGACATGCATTTATGAAGCAAATTCCCTTACAATAGATTTATAGTCACACAAATTCTGCATATTAAACAATATACCATAATCAGGTAAATGTTTTCTTAAATTTCTGGAAGGTATTAGTCCTTGGTCTTTACACAAGTACAGATATACTAATTACAATAGACTTCAGGCAGGTGGTAGTGAATACTTAATCCATTCATAGCAGGTGATATTCATGTACCTTTCGAATTTCGATTATCACAATTAGAATAGGTCGTTTTAAATGCGATGCAGAAGCTATTTAGTGAATTTCGTACGATCAGAAGTTGACGGAAACAAACAAGACTTAGATTCCCCTTGTACCAGTCTATAAAGCAATAAGTGCATTTTATTAGATGATGGATTTGTGGAGGTAACTCCGATTGAAATTATTGAAAGTTACTAAACAATTTATCCGTTAATCCTGCACTAGTCGATTGATAGCCACGAAGTCAATGTGTAACGCTGAACTACATGTAACTCGACATGTCACGGAATCATTAACTGAAAGCAATTCCCTACACTGACTAAAAATCAGATATATCACGTTAAGCTTTTAAGTCGACAAAATTATAAATAAAAGAAAACAGTATAGATAGAGTTAATAGAGTAGCTCATTTTTCCAATCACGTAGATCACCACTGAGGATGAATAAGTTCCCTCCCTTACACACAATCTATATTTGCAAAACAATTTTCTAAATAGACACCTTTTTTACCAGATCATACTGCGTTATAGGTTTATATTGGGATATTTTCTCTTTGCAGTTGATGTCTTGTCTATACCATAATTGAATTGCCAATACAGTTATCAATGTATCGTGACAATCCTCATCAGTTTGTGTCAAATGCATCGATCGTCTTGTAGAATACAACCATTATAATATACAGTAGACGTCTTGGCCAAAATGAAGTTGCATTGAGTGCAGTAATTATCGATATGTTGGCATAAAAGCTACATACGGCAGAAGGTAAATTACAGTTATTAGAAAAAAAAGCTATTTATCCGTAATCTTTTGGCCCAATCTGTATTTAGAATACAGCGAGTGGTTTGACATAAATTGATGTATAAGAGAAGGTTAAAATGCGATATCGTGTGTGTCTAAAAAAAATTTAAAATAAATATATAGCTGCCAAAATAAATATTTCTTTCATATCGTACGACTACTACATGTCATTATTGACGAGCTGTTATGGTAACCTTAACTATAGAATTGAGATTATGTGCCGGTTGACGTTATGATTATTTATGGTGGACCAAAATGACATATTTACAGTTTCTGAGCAAGCAGTAATTTCGCCTCATATGTAATGACTATACTTACATGAAATGGACAAGAAGTATTCAAAAGGTAAACTGCCCTGTTTAAGTTCGTTTACTGTGTGTGTGTTGGAACTGTTTTACCAATTGTGAAGCCAACCTCCTTGGAATGGTTCTTGCTTACATATCTGCAGTGAGTCAAAGAATTAACACAGGCTTTCCCACAAGTGCTTTTTTCACGTGACATTTAAAGTATAATTCCTGACGAAACAATGCATTGTTTATAAGAAAATGTTTAATGGGCTATGCTTGCTACGTTTCGTGTCTGTTCCAGGCAGAAATCATTTTATCTGTAACGCTGCTAAAGTTGCACAATGTACACATCGCAGGGGGTCGATTCTGGAACAGGTCATTGGTTGTTCCGCTAGGGTGATATTATGTCCAGATTTCGTGATCCCCAGTCGTTTGTGCAAGAGTCCATTTGCAAATCACTCGAAATACAATACCTTGATAATCGCAAGAAGCCTCGACTTGATTGAACTTTGGCTCCCAATTCAATTTTTGCTTTACGCTTTTGTTTTTTTAGATGGATTTAATGTCTTGTAAATCAGAGGCAGCCATGAAATACCATCTTTTCCAATGATTGAAGGATGCAGCGATTGGATTATTTCTTGTCACGATACGCTATTACATGTATATACCTTCACAAGGTCAAATGTTTTATCTACCCAGTGTTAATTCTGCCCTACTTTGATCAACCAATCGCAATGCATTGGGGGATGAATTGGGTACATTTATACCGATGAGAAACAAAGCCACGATGTAGATTACGGTATCTAATGATACAATATGGCTGATTGATATTATACTGAATATGCGTCTTTACTTATTTATTTTAACCGTCTTCTTACTTCTACAAGGCTGCTTCTAAAATAACATTATAAAGCGATGTGTTATATATGCTACTGATTCCGTATTAAAACGTATGTCATGTACGTGCGAAGGTGTTAAGCATGCAACAGCGTTCCTTATGTTATGATCCTTTAGAACATCAAGGTTAACGTTTATCAGTTCAATGTTGGTGTCTACTCGTGCAATTACGACACATGTTATATTATCCCATAAACAAAATGGCCACAAGTACGTGCGATGAAATTATGCTGATTCGGATGTTAGCAGGATCTAAAATTTGAATTATATAATCCGTGAAAATAACTTTGTTGTGCGACAAATCGAAAGGAATTCCACTGCTTGAAACAACCTTAAAGAAAAATTGTCGACCTAGTCATCTATATAAAATCAGTCTAGAAAAAACCCCTGATACTTATTGGTTTAAATCAATACGTTATGTAATTCATGACGCTGTGTCGCCAAAACAGTAAACAAGAAGCTTCCATCTATTCTTCTTCCCGAGATATGCAAAAAGATGTAGCGATAGAGTTGTAGTTTTTAGCATTTACACATTATAATAAGTATAAAATATATTCCTTGTACAGAAATATTTTGTAACCTGATGGCTAGTTAGTGTCCCGCTATTCAAATAAGTTTGTTTCTCGTCGTTTCAAGAAATGCACCAATCGGATTGGCCAGCAGTCGTATCTCCGTTGTGTTTACCGCTATTTTAGGTCAATGGTTTGCATTCAAGTCTCGTAGTTTCTAGATTTTTTGACTCGTTGAAAATCTGTTATTAAATTGCTTTCACAAACCAATACACGAAAACACACTTGTAGGATAGATCGATGGAATCATGTCCAGCACTGTATCCAGACGTGTGGTTAAAGGACGACGATTGTAAGGTAAGTCACGTCGGACCATTCCTTTTCTAAAGCCAATCTTTGACAAATGATTTTAAAGCGCGCTTTAATTAGGATGGTGGAATTTGCCTGACAGCCCTTTTTAACCACATGGGAGTAAACACGCGAAGGTCTTATCCTAATACGAGTGATATTAGGATTGTATTATTATTTAGGATAAAATATTATTATTTTTCTGATTTGCTTGATTTATCTTGTATAGAGTTCATTTGATTGACTTGCGATTACCGTTTTGCTTTCAATTTTAATGTTTTTCTAGATTCGCAAACAATCATGAACATATGTTTTGTGTTGCAACTTCATTCTTTGTATACTGCGCATGTGTGGAATGATCTGTATAGAAGTGACATATGGTGAGAACTGCTTTCTAATATGATTGTATGTGTTCTATAACGTTACATCGATTGCCCGGCAAGTCCGCTAATATATTTAATCGTGGGATGGATTTCGTTATTCATTGTTCTATGTTAGTCGCTACTGGTTCTCTTGTTTAATTTAACCGAAGACTAGATAGACAAATTGTGTGACGTAAAGGATTATAATCCTGTTTTCACGTTCATGTTCCATGCAGAATAGGCCATGTTATTAAATTATTATCGGAAGAACTGATTTTTACAAACAGACCATCTGTAGTTGTTTACTTTCAAATTTGACTTTCTGTATTTTATGAAACCTACTGGCCAACACGACGTGAGGTAATACGCAATTCAAATGAAGAATAATAATACAATGTTAACCCTTCACAGGCGTCCTTATATGATTTCAGTACGGAGCGTATAGAAACCTTTAAACCAGATCCCACACGCATTAAGTTAATGTTTAAACACTGAACTGAATAACCGTGCCATGAAATCCTTATCGGCAATTGATGAAAAAAGTCAGTCTAGAAGCATGCCTTCAAAGATTAACCAATGTTCCATACACGCAGTCATGAAAACGATCGAGTTCCATTCCTAACACATAACCGATATTTACAAAACAATTTAAAAACAGCCTCTAATAAAGTAGCTGTTTTAACAGACCTCGAAGCGCTGGTTCTATATATAGAGGATTTTCTATTCGCAGCAACTGTCCTGTCTACACCACGGAGACATTGCCAATACATTTAGCAATGTATCAGGTGACAATCCTCTTAAGTCTATAACAGTTGATTATCTTGTAGAACCTTTGTCTTTATCACTCATTTAAGTTAATTCATTCGCCGTTTAGATGGATTGGTCACAACGAGACTCCGTGTTGTGTTGCGATATTCTCCATATTAGCGTAGATGTTTGGTGTTGAACCAATTACAAACATTTTAAAAGTAGCTATTTCCTGGACATACAGCATTCTCATAACGAATCCAGTGTTGACTTATATTTTCTTATCAAGATGTATATGACGTGATTTAGTATAGGATTATTCAATAACGCTAATATTTAAAATAACTAGTTCGTTGATAAAAAAAAACAATTCTTCAACATCGTGTAACAACTACCAGCTTTTGAACGTAAAGAAAGGAATAATAGAGAAAGACCACTGATTTTCGACCTATACTTATTAATTTTATTGCATATTTTCAAAGATAAACATCTGTATTGCACTTATATTCGAGTAAGTATAGCCGTTAATTAGTTAATTTAACTGGAGGGACTGACGCCATTGTTCGAAAACACGGTCGGTCAACAGTATGGTCGTTTGCTTATGGATGTATTATGTCCGAAATAATGTGTCGGCTTTTGATTTGATTTGGATTAAAACTTACCCATCTATACGTAAAGTTTGGTGATGTAATTGTGTCGTAACTACATAACAATACGCTACATAATGACGGATATCTGCATCTAATTAAATAAGTCCTTATTAAATACAACAGGAGCTTCATGTATAGCATGATGGTCTATTCAATAAATGTCCTGTGGTTAACCTCTAAATGGGACCTCTACGTCATGCGACTAAGTGTTTTAATGTAGTTTCCATTCGAAAAATATCAATTGTAGCATATTTCTTAGATTAAGATATGCGATGTCTCTACAGAAGCCACACTGTTGGCTGGTTTCAGTTATCAATTTGGGCAGTTATTATGTTTATTTCTAATGGAAAACATAAAAATATTGTTTTAAAAAAGAAAGAAAAAAACCAGCCGCGAAACCACCCAACAGGTACTAGCTCACTGGATGTTTTAAAACAACATTCGTGTCTTTCACAAGATAAAAAGAAAATCTCCAAATGACAGAAAATTTTGCAATGAAAAATATGATTTATATTTATATCCAAGATTGGCAAACTTTAAAAATATCATTATATAAGCTGGTCATGATGTGAAAAAGTCATCTGTAACCAAATTATTTAACAGACAGTCGCAACTATTTCGGCTTGAGGTTGACCGTTTTATCTGAACAATTTAATGTACAGGACGGACATGAGTACTCGCTCCGTATCCCTTTTGACAGGCCATCTTCCAGCTTTTGTTTTGGAAGATGAGCATATTGAAAGCTCACCCACCGATAATGAAAATGAAGAAAACTTTACAATGACCGTTGTATTACATTATTTCCACACAGATTATAATATTGGCAACGTTTATGACGTTTGAGCCGAGTTCAACCGAGATTACAGCTTTGAAGGTATAGATGAGAGGGTGTTATTTATAACCATGTATGAGGTGATCGAGCATCCAGCTACCTGATTAAAGCTTCTGTTTGAACACTTTAGCACAGGCAATTGTTTTTATTGGGATACAGTCTGCGTGTGTCCACATCAGTGCAGTCGGAACCATCTAATTGGAGCGCGCTTTTAAATTGTTCGTCAAATATTGGTTTTATGAAAGGAATTGTCTGACGTGATCAACTCCATAATAAGATAGTCTTTTAGCTTTACTCCTGAAATTGATTACTGATTATTCCATACAACTATAAGAAGGTTTGTTTCTGATTTTACAAGCAAGTTATTTTGAGATCTTTGATTACATAGCTACCTGGAATCCAGGCTGAGGTACAACATTACACCACAATAAGTTCTCGCAAATAAGCGGTGCATAGAGCACAGATTCAGCAGATGGCCAATGAAACTCCTGTGTTACTTTACACTACTAAAATACATCTTGAAAACAAAATTCCATTGGTTTGTTTAAGCAATTGCTCAATGAAGCTTTCCAGACCATTGGCTGTGTGTCGTTATTCACTGCTACTTTTTGTGTAAACATGAGAGGCGATATCAAGCGATCCTGTTTTGGTCACACTCTGTGATTTGAGGCATATTTACCAGTGGCTAGCACAGAACAACCAGATATATCGCTGGGTTCATTTTTGTTTATCGACAGTCCCGAATAGTAACCTTTTTCCAGTCGCATAGAGAAAGTGAATCTCCGTATTTTGGAGTGACACGTGTTAGTTATACGTGTAATCGCTAGCATCATGTATGAACATTGTACCTTTCTGTTGTCCAGGTGCTCTAGGAGCTAGGGGATAACAGGAAGTTGATATGTTTAATAAACCCTTGAGGAAGCGTTTGATAATTTGTATATAGCTATTGAATCATTATATTTTAAGTGAACATTTCTCAAATATTCATGCTCAATGCACATATTCCATCACGTCGAGAAACTTATTGCAATGAAAACACACGCCCTTTACACAGACTGCATGTCTGACCAAGCTGCATGTAGGATGAAAAAACTACAGCTTTAAGGAACTACGACTAACTGATTGCGAGTATTTTGGCCTACAAAGAGCAAAGTTAAAAAAGACTTTTACCAAAAATCATGGATTACACAAATGTACATCTTCCGTTATATTTATCACAACAAGCAAATTTGAAAATAATTCTGTCATATGTGCATTGTGTGATGGAATCAAAACATGAAACAGTTCTGTGCACAAATAAAGTTCTAAACAAAAGAAGTTAAACGATGTCTAGATGATGTCTGCAGTGTATATAGTTTCAAAGTTTAAATCAATCCAACAATGGCAGCGAGTAGATTAGGACACTAGAGAGTTAGACGAACAGACGTACTGACGAACTTACCAGATAATACCTTATTCCCTCCGTCTATACATGAACTATGTTTTAATAAGTATGCTTTATCCTACAAAAAGTTTCATTACGTTATTTTAGTAACAATTTTACAATGCGAAAAAATTGTGTATTACGAGTAATTGGCAAATAAACAATATGGTATCACGAAATCTGGACGTAATGTCAACCTTGCGGAACTGTTCCAGAATCGAGCCCCTGTGATGTTTACATTATGCAAGTTTAGAAGCCTTCCGGATCGAATTACCTCCCCCTGGGGCGAACACGACAAGCAGCGACCACAGCCTCATTAACACTGTCACATAAACAATGTGCAAGTTGAAACAAAAGCACGTTTTGCTAAAGGCTCTAAATTCTTCGAGTCGGTGAAGTTATGTAGCGTGTAATATAAGCACATACCATTTCGTGGGGCTCTCAGCTTATTTGTAACGATTTTAGCGTTACTCATCTAAATAACCGCTTGCAATATTATTGTGAAAATGACATATAGTTTCCCAAAATTTAGTCGCAGTTTAGTTGCAATCTCTGATTTATTAATGCGACAACCTTACTCAAATTATATTCTAAGGAAATACAAAGTAAACTTGCACTGCTATTTTTCAAACAAAAAGACTAGTCCGATAAACGATTTCTCATACACAATAACAAAAAAATATCGTATGGGTTGTATGAAAAACAAAGAACACTAGACAAAGTAACGTGTTAGCCTACATATCATGAACTGATATCACGAAAGAAAAACAAAGAAAAAAACAACAACAAAACAATTCACTTTCCTGTAAATTATTTGAGTTACTAGAGTAAAGTAAGCATGACCATTCCGAGGATGTTGACTACAAAATGAATATCACGATACCAACATACACTCGTCCAAATAAGTAAAGTCTATTACACAGTGTAGAATCCAATATGCGGTTTTATGGTACGAGTCAACTTTGGGTTAAAATTCCGTTTTGGACGAGCCACCGAAGGCGTCGTGTCCAATTCGGATTTTTAACCCAACGTATATTTGATCCTGGATAATGTATTGACATATCGCAAGAATGAAGGGCTATCTTTTGTTCAAAGATATGAAATGCCACACAGTATGTTATCATTAACACCACAGATTTAAATAATAATAATGACAATAATAAAACTTTGTTTTGAATCTATTCGGCCATTAAGCCGTTCTCCCATAGAGCAGAACACATATGTACGTATACTTTTTAGAGATATATTATAAATATTTTTATTTACAAACACGGCACATAATCTCAATCATATAGTCATGGTTACCATAACTACATGAAAATAATGATATTTAGTAGTCGTGCGATATTAAAGACCTATTTTTTATAACTATTTATCCCAAGCCCTGTTGAGAAAAACACGATATCCCGTATTAGCCTTCCTTTACCCAACAATTTATGTCAAACCACTCGCTGTATTATAAATTTCAGATTTCGCCTAAAGATCGCGGATAAATAGCTTACTGTCAAATGGCTGTACTTTACCTTACGCCGAATGTAGCTTTTACACCATTTTATTGATAGTTACTGCACACGATAAAGCTTCAATTTGGCCAAGACGTCTACTGGGCGGAGCATTTAATCAAGTGAGTGATTATGATAATGGTTGTATTCTACAAGATGATCGATTAATTTAACACACACCGACGAGGATTGTCACAATACATTTGTAACTTTATTGGCATTTTCAATCATGGCATATGGGCAAAAAGAAACTATTCCTATGTATAGCATTAACACAGTATGTCCTCACAGCAAGCTGCTTTAAGCTGTTGTGTATATATGGCCTATGTCTAAAGAAGGGAGCTTATTCACTATCACAGGTGATCGACGTGTATGGAAAATGATCTAGAATATCTAGTTGAAATGTCTCCATAAGTCATTAGTTGAGTCCGGTTCCTCAGATGAAGATCTGAATGATATTTTTGGATCTATAGTTATTCTTGATTTGGATAATGTATTTCTTAGCTCCGCCAGTAATCTTTTCCCTTGCAGATTGGGACTTAAAAAGAACACAAAACAGACTTGTTCAGAAAGGAAAGAATGTTGGAATGTTTTTAAAGCTCCATATATTCATCCATTTTTTGTTGTCTATGTATCGAAGCCGCTGTGACATGATAAAATGGTTACAACTGTATAACACCAGTTGCGGCAAGTATTTGTTTCTTATGTTAAATACAAGGTTGACAAGTACTTTTCATTATCAGTCTAAAGGGAATCACGAAATGAGAATGCCGCGTCTTATTGTTTTTAGGGGTAGGTGGGCCGATTGGGGTCATTTTGGATAGGCACAACTGTGATACAATTTGTTTTAGAAGCTATGACTGGGAGTAAGGGTCCGTGTCCCTTTTGACAATTCATCTTCCAGCTTTGAAAATCAAAAGTTGGAAGATGGAAAGCTCGACATCGCTT
>JAQQZZ010146316.1:0-12830 GCA_030265115.1 Mopalia vespertina | reverse complement strand
AGCACCTGTCCTATCACTGAGATAACCTTGAATATTTGTTGAAACACCAATTAAACAAGCACCTGTCCTATCACTGATATACCCTTGAATATTTGTTGAAACACCAATTAAACAAGCACCTGTCCTATCACTGAGATAACCTTGAATATTTGTTGGTGGCACCCTGTCCTATCACTGAGATAACCTTGAATATTTGTTGAAACACCAATTAAACAAGCACTACATAAATGAATAGATTTATCCTTCCTATAAATAATAAAAGTCTTTCAAAAGTGCTGCCCTCTGGCTAAAGGCTGTTTGATTAAAGGGTAGCACTATTATCTTAACTTAATAGCACCAGAGAAAAATTAACTTTCCAACATTATGGAAACGCTTCACATAATGGTTGCGCAAGTGTCAATTATTGTTGGAATACACTGCCATCATATAAGTGAAATACCCTTTAGCATGGCGTAAAACACCATTGAATCGATCAAATCAATTCAAAAGGCTGAAATGTTAAACAAAATTTAAGGGATATAAAAAGGCCCAATTGTATAAAGATAATTACAACTACAGAGATTAATATTAGAGGTTTTTATTTCCCTGTTACAAACATGTGTCTGAATCTGTAGAGTTCAATATCAAGCAGAATTATAGTTATATTGAAACTATTCTCATCAGAGAAATACCGAGTGGTTTATATTCATCCACAGATATTTGATATCGGTGAGAATGGTGCAGTGCCCGATGATTTCACGGAGAAGGAGATGAAGACGGGCTTGTGGTGGCGACAACTGGCCGCAGGAGGTTTGGCAGGGGCAGTCTCCAGAACATCAACAGCTCCTCTTGATCGTCTCAAAATTCTCCTTCAGGTTTGTCCAATCTGGTGCTAATGTTTCCACAAGTTGAACACTAATTAGGGAGCTTGTCTACTGCATGTCCAGTCTAATTCAATTTTCTGATCTCTCATACAGAAAGTAATTTAGTATTTTTAAAATGTCCTGTTATAAATAAGGTACATAAATATATAAAAGCCCCAGATCTCAAAGAAATGAGAGGAGGGGGGGGTGGGGATTGACGGATGAACAACTGATTGCTTCAGTATAATACTGGTTTTTAAAAACTGCATGTATACTGTTTAATATACTTCCATGTATTTTTTTTAAAGGTCCATGGCTCTAAATCAAACAATTTGAGTATCGCAAGTGGTTTTAAGCAGATGTTAGAGGAAGGAGGAGTTAAGTCCCTTTGGAGGGGAAACGGAATGAATGTGATTAAAATAGCTCCTGAATCAGCCCTCAAGTTTATGGCCTATGAACAGGTGAGAGGCTTATGTGTTTGTCTGTATTCTAACCTACGCTCAAGTTCTGGATCTGTAGTTTAGACTAATCTATACCAGCCAGCACTGAGGGACAGCATCATGTTGATTTGTTGTGTCATCTTGTCTTGAAACTCCACCAATGTCTGTTTTCTGTTTCCGTATCTCACCATAGGCATTGGTTTGTTGTTTGTGTCTGTAAGTCACCAATGTCTCTTGTCTTTATCACACCTATGTTTTGATGCATGTCTCTGTATCTCATCAGTGTTTTGTTGCCGGTGTCTGTATCTCACCAATGTTTTCTTGCATATGTCTGAATCTCACCAGTGTTTTGTTGCCTGTGTCTGTATCTCATCAGTGTTTTGTTTACTATGTCTGTATCCCATCAGCGTTTTGTTTTCTGTATCTCATCCATGTTTTGTTTTCTGTTTCTCTATCTCAGCAGTGTTTTGTTTACTGTGTCTGTATCTCATCTTGTTTTGTTGTCTGTATCTCACCAATGTTTTGTTGCCTGTGTCTGTATCTCACTAGGCGGGAGGTAGGAGGGAGCTTCATGTTGCCTTGGTGCTCTCAGAGCTAAAGGGGAACAGGAAGCCGATCTGTTTATGGTGTCTGTATTGCGTCGTGTTATTATTCTGTATTTGTCCTGTCTTGTCTTTGTTTGTTGCCAGTGGTGTCGAGGGTGGTTTCTTTCACCCATTGGTCTGGCTGGTTGCCATAAGTGAAATACCCTTGAGTACGACTTTAAACCCCCATCAAACAAACAAACAAACAATGTATCTCATCCATGTTTTGTTGCCTGTGTCTGTATCTCATCAGTGTTTTGTTGTCTGTATCTCATCAGTGTTTTGTTGCCTGTGTCTGTATCTCATCAGTGTTTTGTTGCCTGTATCTTATCAGTGTTTTGTTTTCTGAGTCTGTATCTCGTCCATGTTTTGTTGCCTGTGTCTGTATCTCACCAGTGTTTAGCTGCCTGTGTCTGAATCTCATCTGCGTTTTTTGTCTGTGTCTGAATCTCATCTGTGTTTTTTGTCTGTGTCTATCTCACCAATGTTTTGTTGTCTGTGTTTGTATCTCATCCGTGTTTGGTTTTCTCTGTCTCATCAATGTTTTGTTTTCTGTGTCTGAATCTCATCTGTGTTTTGTTTTCTGTGTCTGTATCTCACCAGTCTTTTGTTGTCTGTGTCTGAATCTCATCGTGTTTTGTTGTCTTTGTCTATCTCTCCAGTGTTTTGGTGGGTGGTTGGAGGGAGCTTCATGTTGCCTTGATGCTCTCAGAGCTAAAGGGGAACAGGAAGCCGATCTGTTTGTGATGTCTGTCTTGTGTCCTGTTATTGTCCTGTATTTGTACCGTCTTGTCTTTGTTTGTTGCCAGTGGTGTCAAGGGTGGTTTCCGTCACCCATTTGGCTGGCACGTCATCATATAAGTGAAATGTATATGAGTGAGTCACATGATGTGGCTCCGCCAATTGCGTTGGTTATTTTTACTAGGTTTCCTCACGGTTTTCCACCGTAATGAGGCACGACAAGAAATTGAATGTTACCGGTTAGCAAGTCTAATTCCCATACCATAATATTCTTTTAAAATTTTATGCAAATTCATAGGGTGCAATTACATGTATATTTTTTCCACCTGTTTCAGATAAAACAGTTTGTTCGTGGTCGAACTGGTAAGAAAGAGATAGGCATGATAGAGAGACTCTGTTCAGGGTCCCTGGCTGGAGCTACCTCACAGACCATTATCTACCCCATGGAGGTACATGTATAGCAGAGCAGCATTTGTTCTGTCTGATTTTATAATCATATTGAATTCCATCTTAAGAAAAAAGGCTTCTGCTTGATTCAACACCTGGAATGTGGACATGCATAGTACTGGCACTCAAGTCCACGACCACGGGTCCGTCTGTTGACCACTAAGTACATGTATATCAGTTAGTCACACGATGTGGCTCTGACAAATGCAAGGGTGGTTTTTATGAGGTTTCCTCTTTGTTTTCCATTAGTTTTTTGCAAGAAACCGTGTATAAGTGAAATACTCTTGGCTACGACATAAAACCCTAATCAAACAAAAGTCGGCACTGATTTCTGTCTGATGGTGTAAAAAAGGTTGACTAATCACATCGTGTGAAACTTAGCATTATAATTAGGCAGCAAAATTATAATATAGCTCTATTTTTCTTGAATTTCTGTGTGTGCGCTTACTGATCCTACTCAAATTTACCGCTCACAGGATCGAGTCCGTCTGTTGACCATCTGGTATATGAGTAAGTCACACGATGTGGCTTCGGCAATACCGGGGGTGATTTTTACGAGGTTTCCTCCCGTTATTCCACCATAATGAGGCAAGGAACTGTGTCAACTGGACAATCCGTCATATAAGTGAAATACCCTTGAGTACGACGTTAAACCCCAATCAAACAAACAAACAAACAAACAAACATTAGCGTGGTATGTCATATGTCTCTGGTTAAGGGCAGTTTGTTTGAATAGTAGCAATGATGTCTACTCAGCACAGGCGGAAGATTAACTTTCTTATATTATGGAAATGCTTCACATGTTGGTTGTGCTAGTGTTAATTATTGTTGTAATACACCGCCGTCATATAAGTGAAATACCCTCAAGCACAGCGTAAAACATCAATCAATCAATCAGTGGTATGTCGTATGAGTGAAAAATCCTGGCATAAAACTTTAAAACCCAAATCAAACAACAATATTAGCTGAACTTTGGTGACAGATGCAAGCTTACTACAGTGTATGAAGTTAGATACAATGCAGATCTGCCTACCCAGTGGAGTATTTTGGAGTATCTGGAGTATTTTGGAGTATCTGTACACATAATGTATGTGAAATACACCAATAGGCCATCAAAATACACACATAACTTAATATTCTGTGCTATGCTGTAATACAAAAATACATGAAATAGTTACAAAATACTCCTAAACGACAACTTTTTTATACATAAATTTCTTCCAGGGTAGGCAGGTCAGACAGGTAGAAACTTGCAGCTGATGCCTGCTATTGTGTATCAGCATACTGTTTTTACTTAGCACCGGAGGAGCATTAATTGAGACAGTGTAATCAACACTTTAGAAACCTTGTATTTTGCAATTTCTGTAAGGTTGAATAATACATGTATGTATGGTGACATATGGCCTGCATCTATCTATTCACTCCAATGGCTCTATTTTGGTATTATCAACTTTGTATTTATTTTCACTCATGCCAACCATCTGGTGAAAAACCATAATCCACTTCATGACAATAAATTTTTTATTTATCCACTTTTTCTAACTTAATTATTGGCTGGCTCCAGGCCTGACTCCATGATCATTGAACTTAATTATTGGCTGGCTCCAGGCCTGACTTCATTATCATTGAACTCAATTATTGGCTGGCTCTAGGCCTGACTTCATTATCATTGAACTTAATTATTGGCTGGCTGCAGGCCTGACTTCATGATCATTGAACTCAATTATTGGCTGGCTCCAGGCCTGACTTCATGATCATTGAACTCAATTATTGGCTGGCTCCAGGCCTGACTTCATGATCATTGGACTTAATTATTGGCTGACTTCATGATCATTGAACTTAATTATTGGCTGGCTCCAGGCCTGACGTCATGATCATTGAACTTAATTATTGCCTTGGTCCAGGGTATGTTCCACAGAGCGATATTAGCCTACGTTGTACCATGACGATACAATACTGTCAGCACTGGTCACCAGGGCAATTAAGATGATCTTAGTCTAAGATCGCTTTATGGAACGGGCCCCAGGACCTTGAACTAAGGGTGGGTCCAGGATCCACTTCATTATCATGGAACTTTATTATAGGCTGGGGCCAGGACCCACTGGAAGATTGGTTAATGTAAGAGTGATTGTAAACTGTTGAGATAGTATTTTCTTAGTTTAAACAGATTCCACATAGATTCATGCACCAAATGGTCGGCTGTGAATGCCGGTTACCTAGACCACTCCACCTCCGGGTCCCACTGGGTGATTACACTTGTTTCTGTCTGTATTACAGGTGATGAAGACCCGATTAGCTTTAAGAAAGACCGGTCAGTACAAAGGAATGGCAGACTGTGCTATGAAGATTTTCAAACATGAAGGTCCCAAGGCTTTCTACAGAGGCTACATACCAAATATATTGGGTATTATTCCTTACGCTGGAATAGATTTAGCTGTCTATGAGGTAAGATATTCAATATGTACAAGTATGTGCAACCACTAATATAATAACTATTAAAAAGGACATTTTTTCACCAAAATTGTACCCCACAAAATTTGATTTTTTTTTACAGACATTTTTTATTTTGTTACATTAGTGGTTCAAACCTACGCTCAATCAGAACAAAACTGGGGTCAAGTTCATTACCAGTCATATTTAATTGTTTCTGTTGGTGTTTTTAGACGTTGAAGATGTATTATGTGAAACGTAATCGGAACTGTGACCCTAACATATTAGTGCTGTTAGCCTGTGGTACAACCAGTAGTACATGTGGACAGTTTGCCAGTTACCCTCTGGCTTTAGTTAGAACAAGATTACAAGCTCAAGGTGAGTACAATTCATTTACCATTTATTGTAACTTAAGCATTCTGTCCACAAATAGACAAGACCTTTGTAATGTTTGCCACTGATGTTGAAATGTCTGCATACTGAATAAGGAGCAGGTGGTTGGATGGGAGCTTCCTGTTGACCTGGTGCTTTCAGGGTTAAAAAAAAAGCTAAATCTGTTTTATATAAAGTCTTGTGTTCTGCTTATTATGTTTTTTGCCAGTGATCATGATGTTGAGGTTGATTTTGCATCACTTGCCTTCATATAAGTGAAATAAGCGACAATTTAATTTAATTTAATTCTTTATTTATTTCAAGAGGATTAGTCTCTGCTGATGGCCACTAGGGCTTCTCCTCAACAAACATAACAAAATGAAGTGACAATTTCTATACATTATGGGATTAGATACAATCAATTTTGAATGACAGTATGTCTATATTCCGTGTTAGTCTATCATGTAAGACAAAATGTGCATTTTTTGTTCTCGATTAGGGTTGGCACAAACCTAACCCTAATCCTAGAAATGATAAGATATGTTATATGCACATAACTGTCTCAGTGTATACATGTATTCATGCTGTCTGGGTTGAATCACATAGCTGTTTACTGTCCTCCCTGATATATGTGAGATGGTGGCTGGAAAGAGCTTCCAGATTCACTCAAGAGTTAAGAGGCTTCAGGAAGACGATCCGTTAGTGAGGTGTTTGTTGTTTGCATCCTGTGATCGTCCTGTCTCATCTTTGTTTGTTTCCTATCGCTTGAAGCATTCTTTCCTTCATCCATGTTCTTTGATATTGTCATATATTGTGTTAAATACCAATCAGTTTATAAAGGTAATGTCTGACCTGTCCTTGTGTTTGTGTTTTAGCTGCTGGTGGTGACGGTCCTAAGGACTCGATGGGCTCCATGTTCTCAAAGATAATCCGTGAGGATGGTCCACGGGGGCTTTATCGGGGTATCGCTCCAAACTTCCTCAAGGTGGCGCCAGCAGTCAGTATAAGCTATGTCGTCTATGAAAGATCTCGACAATACTTGGGTATAAATCCTAAGTGTTAGTAGCTTGTATGGTCACATGAATTTTAACAGGGATCAAGCATATTCAGGGAAAATTGATCTGTAATGTCCACATGCTTGTGTCTCAATGGAGTCCTGTCTGTAAGCTTTAAGTTATCGTAGTTGTTTAGAGGACAGCTGAATGCAGACAGACATAATGGCAGCTCTTATAACAGAGAAGTGACAGACCCGGACAATAGGTGGTTCTCTTATTCACATAATCATAAATAAGGAAATAAGGAAAATAAGGAAATGACAAACCTGGCATCCTGCTACAGTTTATTATACTTTATGATATATGTTAATCAGTGATCACAACACCAGGTATATTACTTCATTTCTCTTACATGTTATATCTTTACCTGTATTCCCTGTCCTTTGCTTATAATGTTAAGGTCACACTTTGGTGCCAAAGAATTCCCTTCAACATTGTCCCATTTCCTGGCAGAAGATTTTCACTGCATAGACCTCTGGTGTTTTTGGCGAAGCAGACTCCCTGTTAAACCAACACGATATTATAATCTGTGGGCTGTAGTTGATCTGGAAACCTTAGTTTAGTCATTTAGCAATATTTACCTTTAATATCTTATCACTATACAGTTGAACTTACTGTTATCAGACTATTAAGATGAACATAATTTTTTTGCCTGTTATACATGTACATGAAATCCTGGAACAGCATATGTCAGAAAGAACTTTGAAATTAGAGAATTGGAATAGGAAGTCCAACACTCGCCAATTTTATTGTTCTCCCACGATCTCATCTTCGCTAATCAAGAGCTTTCTTCCAAGCTTTTCTACATAACAACCCCTGGCGGACCGAGCCGCTCTGACCAGAATCTACAGCTAGGCCCCCTGGTGGATAACATGATCAAAGTTCAAGTTATCTTCTCCTGTTACAATAACATCTGACCAATCATTTGTGCACAAAATTCGTTATTAACAAACACTACAATTTTTCATTGTGACATGCTTACTAATTGGGTTCCTGTGAGTTACCTGGCTGCCAATCCAATGAGTAGCTGTCAATTTGAGCGGCTCAGTTTACCAAGGGTTGTTCTGAAGTATAGCTTTGACTAAAATTCTTGGTTAGCGAAGATGCCAGGTTTTATGCTCATCACATTTTATTACACCCCAGTTGTCTGTATTTACAGTTGTTTCTATTAGTTAAGTACGGCTTATTTATTATGGTTTTGTTAAAAAAGTTTACTTTAGGATGATAAATGTATAAACATGGTTATGGGTATGATTTGCATGTACATTATAATAATAGTCTTGACTTTCATAGTATTATAAAGCCCTCTGGCTAAGGGCAGTTTCTTTGAAGAGAAGCAATGCTGTCTTTACTTTGCACTGGAGGAAGATTAACTTTCCAACATTAGGAAAACACTTCACATCTTGGTTGTGCTGGTGTCAATTATTGTTGGAATACACCGCAGTCATATAAGTGAAATACCCTTAAGCACTGCTTAAAACAGTTCTGGGTAACACTGTTAAAGGTACTTCTTACACATATTACCTATACTGTGGCATATCCATGTTCTGGGTAACACTGTTAAAGGTACATGTAGTTCTAAATATATTACCTATACTGTTTCATATCCATGTTCTGGGTAACACTGTTAAGGGCACTTCCCTAGAATAAGGCCAAAGGTTGCATTTGTTTCGAACATAATATTTTGTTAAAACAGGAAAAAAAGAGCTTAGATTATTGACAAATGTAGGATAAAAAATGTTTTTGTTAGTTGACCAGTATACTAATAATAGACCCCTCCCTTCAAGCTCATATCCGCTTTATATAGTGTTTTATCAGGATTCAGTTCACATGTTAGGAGCAAGTAGAGAAATCCGCATTATATAGTGTTTTATTAGGATTGAGTTTAGCTGTAATAGGTATCAGTACTAGCATGTTAGATTAACCGTGTGAGTGGTGTATTAACCAATGTTCCATGTAACAGTATCATTTTGTTAGACACTCTTCTACATTGACTGTGAAAGTCTATTTGCAGGTAAATTGTACAGGACAAGATCAACAGAATCTCTATGTTTATAAGTTCTTTATATGTAACTACTTTAAGCAATTTGATCTTTCTTATCTGTAGAAAGATAGAGCCTGTTGAATCATGACTTAAATAGAGTTAAACCGGATCTTAATGAAAGCTTAAATGTTTAATAATTGAAGCTAACTCTGCTGTTTAGAATCTCCATGGTTACGGGTAGTTTGTTTGGAATGTGGGGATACAGTGAGAGGAAAATAATTCTCCAACATAGCAAAGCCTTCCATATTTTATGGTTCTGCTAGTGTCCCTTACATACTGTTGGAAAACACCACCATCATATAAGTGAAATACCCTTTATCACAACCTCACACAACAGTTGATCAAGGAGATGTTAATTTGAGCAAACCAGACCGTTAAACAGTCCAACCGATCTCTTGTCAATTGTTGACCTCAATTTTCAGTAGAACGTTTTTTCGACCATTATTTCTCAAAATGTCGTACAGCTTTAACATCTTGCACAATATTTTTACGCGTATAGTTAAACATGATCAAATTTTATCATACATTATTTTTTTGTCGTACAGCAGTTTATGAAAGTGGTCCCATGGTTTGTAACTGCATCTTGAATTTATTTTTGTCTATTTCTTCAGAATATTACAATCAGTAGTACATGTACCTAATGATCATGGCACTTGAATAAATCTTAAAAAATAATAATAGACAATTGGACTTGGTAATCAATAAATCACCTGACATTAATTAGAGATGATCTAAATTTGGAACACCTGAGGCTGAAATCCAGGGATCTATTCATTGATCACTCAGGTGTGCGCGATCACCTGGGGCCAGTTGCTCAAAAGACAACTAGCCGCTAACACTAGATTAAATTCGCTAATACCGGGCTAGAGATAGACCTTCAACATTGTGTTACATGATTTTATTGCGGATTAAATTTAATAGCGCTTCGAGCAACCTGCCCCAGATCTGTATACTCCGGTGCATGCATTTCAAAGGCCATTTTGAACAAAAATTAATGATATATAGGCTCATCGGGGGTTGTTTTATATAAATTTTTCACTAATGTCTGAGCTTTGTTAAATTTAACAAACTTTCAACCCTCATGCCTGAGCCATTTTCTCTTGAGAATATCCAGCATGAGGTTTGAAACCTTGTTAAATTAACCATTTCCTGGAGTAGGTCAGAAGTTGGTGCTGAATCTATACACATTTATGTACGCATATCATTGTATCTTGAACCAAAACAACTTTTCTATTTCTATATACATATTATATATATTTCTATCTGTCCAATTTTTGTGCTCACAAATTTCCGGCTTTTGCTCAATGTTTTGCTACGTAGATGAGTTGTTTCTTTTAGATAGATGTATCTTGTTTTGGTAAAGAGTCTGTATGTGCTGGGTAAAAGCAACTTTAGCTTTGGGTTGTCTATAAGGTTAAAATATTGAAATTTTTCAAACATTTAAAATTTTGGAAATCCATTTGATTTTTTTTTTTTTTCGTTAAGAATATTTTTTTTGTTCATTTGATAACTCATAAAACTTATGGCAAGTAAATCAATTAAAATTTTTAATATATTTCATTAATTTGTCTGCATAGTGGTATATTTAACTGGTTTATATGTATACTACCTTTTGTTAAGGTAATTCATAAACTTTGAAAAGCATTTTCTTATTTTTTGGATTTTTTCCACATTTAAATTGTCATTTTTGTTGATATAGACTCGTACATGAAACATTGTACTGTACCAATAAAAATAATAATTATATACGCATGATACTCTTCTATATTTCTTTATCTTTACAATTTACATTACTAACCTTATCTTTATATTGTTTATATCTTTATTACCTATATTTTTAGTATGGACCAGTCTTTCATTGTATTCTGGAATGTTCATATTTTTATGAAATAAATTTGTGATAAAAATCTCAACAAATTTGACAGTTTTGTTAATTTGAGCTTAAATAATATTGGAGGTGTAGGTGATTGAAGAATCACTGAAAAAATAGGGGAAGACCTTTTTATACCCCAGCTTACAATATATTTAATTTACTTTTTGTCGTAGAGATACATGTGACCTATTTATGTGTAGGTCATTGGTGTCAACTGTCAAAGGTTTAAACAGTCGACTCTATGGGTCTCATGACGTAGGCCCCGTAGTGTGACAAGAAAGATATTTGGTTGGTCGATATTTGTGGAGCTCTTCTGTTTAGTGATTAAAGTAGCAAGACATGGCCGTGTGGATGAATTTGACTGTAGTTTAAGCAATACCCAATGTTTAAGATCCAATTATAAAATGGATATAGATTGATTAGAAAATTAGAGAGCATCATTCAACACAAGAAATGATGCCCGTTTTACATATATGCATTTTATTGCAGAGAGGAGTTTCGCTTTAAACTTGGACTGTAGCTTCCTCACATTGAGACTTAGGATGGTATTGTATTTCACCAAATTTCGTAAAACAAAATGGCCACCATTGCATAATTTTACAATATTCACTCCTATTTGTGAACAGGATAGCTTGGGGACAAATTCACCGATTAACTTGTAAGTTAGCTTTCTTCTATTAAGAAGAAAGATGGGATTGTATTTCACCAAATTAAGTAAAACCATATGACTGCCATTGCATAATTGTGCAATATTTGACAACAAATCCATCGATTAACTGGACAATTAGGTTGTGGCTTCCTCTCCTAAGATGACTTATTGGTATGGATATCACCAAATTCCATAAACAAAATGGCCACTATTGCATAATTTGGCAATATGTTCTAACACAAGACTTGAGAATGAATTCCCAGAGTTATTTCAAACATACGTGGCAAAAGTTTCCTCTAGTTAAGAAACAGATGGGATTGCAAATCAATAAGGCAATCACTCAAATTCAGTTATTAACTTTGCTTTTTCTGGTTAATACCATAGTTGTTGTATTTCAACAAGTTTGACAAAAAAATATGGCCGACTTTGTATCAATATGGTGATAAACTTTTAATCTTTAACTCTTTGAAGGAAAAAAAACTGTTCGTAAACTATTACTTATAATTTATAAAGTAGGAAAGGTCATTTGACTGGGATTATGAGCATATTTTTTTAAAATAAGCCTCTAGCACTGGACCTGCTTATATTGATATTTTCTACAGTAAATAACTTTTATTCTGATGTTCAACGTGCAAAAAACAGTTTATTAACGATAGCAGCCATATTGGTGTGTGTAACTTTATGGAATGCGATGACCGTCTATCACCAGCTATCCTGTTTCTGAACATTATAGTGTTCACAATAAACACACTGGTTTAGATATTGCCAAATATAAAATGGCAGTCTCATCGGTCATCACTAACATGGCTGAGTGCCATTCTAAACAGTGAAGGAAATCAACCTCGATGTTACTGGCAACGAGGTCAAGACAATGGCAATACGATTTTCTCAACTACCTCCGAAGCAAGAAGAGGAAGCTATAATGTATATTCCAAGTTAAAAGTACATTTTTTTTAAATTATTGTGTTAACAACATATAGGCTTGAAAATTGTAAAATCACACAATGCTGGACATTTTGCTAAGCTGAATTTCTAAAATGCATTCTAATCCATTGTCTTACCAAATTATCTAAAGCCCGCCGCACACGAGTGATTCTCCGTCAGCGACTAATAATCTCAAGGACATTGCTCCGTGTGCGGCAGACTTGCGACGCGACTAGACATTGTCGGAAACTAGTCGTAAGGGATCAAACTTGTTTGATATCTAGCAACTCGTTGCCAACTAATCTCCTCGTGTGCGGCAAACATGCGATGGAAAATCGCAGCCACAAGTTGTACATCCAATCAGCAACCGAGAATCAGTCACATGATTTAAATTTACAAAATGTTAACGAATGTATAATAAGCTAGCTC
>JAQQZZ010146305.1:0-12830 GCA_030265115.1 Mopalia vespertina | reverse complement strand
TTATTGACGGTTAGGTTTATAACTTTTCAAACATCTTTTGTTTTGTCCCATTTTCTGTGATGCACAGTTACTTTTTTACATTAGTACATATTTTAGCACTTATTTTTCAGTTCAATTGGTTTCTTTTTTATGTTCACTGCCAAGGGGGCAACATTGCTGGCGATGTTGTCACCAGGTTCCGTAGCCAGATTAGTGTGTATCATGGAATAATTTTAAAAATTGTGGATGCTTTGGGAAAGTGGCTTTATGTTATTTTTACCACTGGAATGAAAATATTAAATGTTTAATGTATTTGGGGATTTTAGCGCTTATGTTTTTATTTTTATTTTTGATGTACGGCCAAATTTAGGAAATATAGAAATTGTTCAAATGTTCACGCCACAGCGTAGCTGAAATAACGCTGAATGTGGCGTAAAACATCAATCAAGCAATCAATCAAAAGTCACGCCAATTTACAAATCTCCCCCAAACTCCATGCAATATTGTTAAATACATCGCCAACTGATGCGTGTGAGCCTAATTAGACGTTATTATCTCACTTGCAAACTTTTTTTTACCATGACGTTATCCATTCCCTTTAAACTCTGGGTTAAATTAATTAATTGGACGATTTTGTACGAAGTAGTCCGCCACGAACAGAGAATAATGATATATTTAAAAATGAATGATCTTTTCTTGACGGCTTTTCACATCTCCATTTACAAGGTTCCATCTGTAAATAAGACAAATCAGTCTGCAATCATCGTTAAAGCATGTGTGTTTTTCGAAATCACACTTTTTTTACACTCAGTGAACTCAATCGCTTAGATGATTTTTAAATTTGAATATTTCTAGTTTCAAGATGAGTTACAAACTCCGATAGACATGCTCTGCATGGGTGTTTTGGGGGTTCACGCCGTTTAATAATTTCCAATCGTTTGACTTTTGGACATAAAATAGATACTTACAGGCTAAACAAGATTCTGATAATCGAACCTTGCACCTTTCTTTAAACTAACATTGATATCTTATTAAACGAGTGATATGCAAACTCCATAAAACAAAAAATGTATGTCATCAGTTGTCAAGGCACCATGTGTTGCTTATACACTTCAGTGTGTCATTGTCATCTGTGAAAACAGCCATTCCTCTGAAACAATAAAATAAACCAACAATCCATTGAAAAATCCATATAAAACAATTGGCTTCAGTTTAACTGGAGTTCTGGAGAAAACAACAATCCATGACTTCACCATTAAATAATATATATTTGCATTTTAAAATCTTCTAATCTATTTAAAAGATTACTTTAAAAAATATCTCTTTTTTTCTGCTTTAAAACGCTTTAAATCGTTCATAGGGTTCAGATATAGCGTAGTTTTGTTACACACTGCCTGCTCTTCGTCAGCAGCACTTGCAGGCCGATGAACTAGACCCCGGCAAATATGCATTTTTGGAGAAAGACCAGCGCCCACGTGACCCGTTGACGTCGCCGAGAGAACGCGACAAGGAGTTTCCTTTAGTCTGCAGTTGAAATCGCGTATACTGTAGCTTCGAGGTTTCTCTGGGACTGCATTTTCTGTACTGATTCCTGGCAGCTTACAATGCCTGCGATTTGTGCAGCTTACGGCTGCAACAGCACTCTCGTTAAAGGCTGTGAATTTTTTTTTTTAGCTTCCCGAATGACCTGGCAACACGGACAATATTGACTAGTTATATCGCCAATCATATGGCAGGTCTAGTGTGATTTTATCTAGATTTACAGGAATATTTTTCTGAGGCCTGATGAATACAAAAGAAATAGTCACAGGTACGAAATTCATGCGTTAAGTTTGGATATGTGGATCTTACTTTACTTTTCCTTTATATGCATCACACATCTTCAACTGAATCGAGAAAAAAATTAAAAATAAGTTGAAATTATTTTTTACAAATAATAATGAGCTTATTTTTTTAATTGAATATGTGCCATGCACATACAAAATAAAAAAAAATTAAGAAAGAATTAAAACAAAAAGATTTCACAACTTTTATTTTTTTTTTAAAAGCCATGTGCTCGTGATATCTTGCTGGTAAGAAGAGCGTCAAATTTAATATCGATTACGGGTATACAAACTAATAATTCGAAGTGCGTTATAAGTTTATTGCGAGTAAACTTAATAATTTCGTTTCATATTAACGATTTGTGAGTGGTCCTGTTGTTTCTTTTATGATGAAATAATAATAATGCACACATATAACCAGGTTAAATTGCCAGTCCGCTCATCATTGGTCATAGAGCATCTGGACCTGATCGCTATCCGGTGATCGAGGTGAGATCTCCACATGTGTTGCAGTTTCGGATGAATTGCACGATGACGACAATTTTATTGGGTCATACATGTACGGCTCTATTGATGGTAACGTTAATGGCATTTCTAAAATATCCGTTTCACAGTCTGACATTGTGTACGTATTGTTTTATCCCGTAGATAAGATAGTGAGTTTGGCCCTGTTTAACGTGGCTAGTAGATCTGCACTTCTCACAATTACGACACTGGGTCATGTGACGGCCTAGCTCATTAACCCAGTTTCTGCAGCCCGGCTGTCTGCTGAGGAAGCCGGTCTACGCTGTGTAGACTGAGGGAGTCGGAAGCAAGCGGTTGGGGCCTGGATATCTAGCATTTATGAGGTGATAATTGCTTAAATATGGGTAGTTTGTCCATCTTGAAAGTAATCCTTTAATAAATATTACATATATTTTCTCATCGTTGGAGCAACTTGGTTTCCACATTGCTGAGGAAATCAAATCGGTACACCGCATTGCTAGTTGCTCTCGGCTGCTTTGACAGATTCTTGTGAATGCTGTTTGTATGCCACGTGATTCATTCCCTCATCTCATTTGTTTGCGGGAATATTCACCTCAGAAAAGTTCAATCTTTTCGCATAGAACGAACAGCGAACTGGTTCAAGTCATAAAAATTTAACTTCGCTCGAATAAATTCGCTTTGTGAGTAACGGCAGGTGGTTTGAGGGAGCTTCGTGTTGCCCTGGTGCTCTCAGAGCTAAAGGGGAACAGTAAGCTGATCTGTTTGTGGTGTCCGTATTGCGTCCTGTTACTGTCCCGTCCTGTCTTTGTTTGTTGCCAGTGGTGTCGAGGGTGGTTTCCGTCACCCATTGGGTTGGCACGTCGTCATATAAGGGATAAGGAGTTGTACATTACCATCGAATGGTGAACCCGACAACATACAAAAACTACGTCAATGCCACTATAGTGACTTCATTCCTTGTTTTGTGCTATCACATCATCTTCTAATTTAATTAAAGCAAAATGTATGCTAATATTTTCAAATTTAAAACTAAAATTAAAACCGTTTTAAATGTGAGGTGCTTTGATACTGTTGGGAAGTAAATGTTCCTATAGTTATAAGTTAGGACCGTATTGCTTCTCCTCAGGCAATTTGCCCTTGATCAGAGGAGTGAAGCCCGCTGCCGTGGCTTAGTGGTAGCTTGTGCGCTTCCTAATCCTTCTCCAATTTACCGTTCACGGTATCGAGTCCGTCTGTCGACCATCAGGTATATGAGTGAGTCACACGATGTGGCTCCGGAAATCGCGGGGGTGGTTTTGCGGAGTTTCCTCCCGGGTTTCTACCGTAATGAGGAAAGGAACAATGTGAAGTGGACAATCCGTCGTCATATAAATGAAATACCCTTGAGTACGACGTTAAACCCCAAACAAACAAACAAACAAACAGAGGGCTAAAAAATTGTGAAAATAATGCGGCCATAAACAAGATTCTTACCATTGCTCTTTATCCGTAAGTTATTATAATAAAGTTGTACACAAACTTTGAGTTCAGTCTGCTGAAGCTTTACAAACAAAATATGCGATCAAACTTACAGATAGACAGACGAGAGTTAAACGTATAATCTCATGCGGTTCCAAAGGAAAGGAACTAAAATAGGTTAAAATAACATTACATACTTCCCTCGAAAGGAACAATTAGAGTTGGTGCAGTATACGGTGCTGAACTCTGCGACTGCTTCATTCTCACAAAACCATGGTACATTATTTAATTCTGCATTGTACTCGCCTTCGCGGGACGCAATTATTTCTGCAATAAAAACAAAATAAACACATGGATTGAAACTACAGGTAAAAAAAAGGCGCTCCAGTGGTTAGGTACCCTAAGTGAACAGTGTTAGAAGAATTTGGTCTCCCCGAACATCAAACCTTTGGTCGCTGCCCGAATGACCAAGATAAATTTGGTCGACAAAGCAGGACCAAACAAAATTGTCTCCCATGATCAAATACAAATTGGAACTAAGTTTCGTTCGGTCCAAATGGTACCTCGACCAGAAATTTTAAGATTGTCTTGGTCGCCAGGCCCGCAGCCGTGGCTTAGTTGTTAGCGAGTGCGCTAACTAATCCTACTTCGATGTACCATTCGCGGGATCGTGCCTGCCTGTCGACCATCAGGTATATGAGTGAGTCACACGATGTGGCTCTGGCAATCGCAGGAGTGGTTTTTACAAGGTTTCCTCGCGTTTTTCCGCAGTAATTAGGCAATAAACAGTGTGAAGTAAACAATCCTTCCAAAGTGAAATACCCTTGAGTACGACGTTAAACCCCCAATCAACCAAACAATCTTGGTATTGGTAAAACTAGACCTAGGTGGGCGACCAATATATTTTGTGGTCGAAATATTGCCTCAACCAAAGAATTCTTAAACACTTTTTAAAAGAATACTTTCGCGGTCGACAGTATCACAGGGGGGAGAGAAGGGGGCTCAAAATGGTGCCTCCAATAAATTGCATGGTATATGTTACTTTTCAACCGTTTTTCTTGATTGACATCATGTGCAAGAACAATTAAGCGACCAAGCTTTCTTTGGTTTACTAATTCTTGGTCACTATCATTGGTAGAATTAATACATTGGCCGAGTTGTGTCAAAAGAAACAAGAAGTGTTTTTGGTCAAATTCTTATCCAAGCCATCTCTCGGTTACTTTTTAAACAATTTTATATCTGTTAAATTGTCATATTTTAAATATGCAGCGCCTTATATGAGTTGTGTTGAGAAGTAAATAAGTGAATATAAGGCTTTAATTGTAAAAATAGAAGTAATAAAATGGCTTAATAAAGAGTGGTCATGTTTGTGTAGTTATACTTCCCATGGACAAATGGTGACATTAACCAATTTTTTTATTTTTTTGTTTGATTGGGGTTTAACGTCGTTCTCAATGGTATTTCACTTATATGACGACGGTTTGTCCATTTCACACTGCTCCTTGCCTTATTGCGGCGGAAAAGCGGGAGAAAACCTCGTAAAAACCACCCCCGTGATTGCCGGAGCCACATCTTGTGACTCACTCATATACCCGAGAGTCGACAGACGGACTCGATCCTGTGAACGGTACATCGAAGTAGGCTCAGAAAGCACACTCGCTAACCAGTAAGCCACGGCCGAGGGGCCCATTCACCAATTGAAGGAGGGCTCATCAAGTGTTCATCCACAGATGGTATGCGATCTTCAGAGATTTCTCAGATTGCACCAACCCTGGGCAGCTAACAACAATACATAAACCTCTGAATAAAGTGAACTTGATTTTGTAGAGGGCAGTTAAAACCAAGTAGGAAATATCGAATTATATTATTCAAAATTAATAAAACATGCACAGATGTAGTATGGATGTTTGCTTGTTTGTTTGATTGGGGTTCAAATCCGTACTCAAGGGTACTTCATTTATATGACGACGGATTTTCTACTTCACACTATTCGTTGCCTTATTACGGTGGAAAACCGGGGGGAACCTCGTGATAAAAAACACCTCGCTATTGCTGCAGCCACATCGTGTGACTCACTCATATGGTCCACAGACGGACTCGATCCTCTTAACGGTATCTCAAAGTAGAATAAGTAATCGCACTCACTAAGCCGCGGGACGATTAAGTATGGATAACAAATGCATACAGATCGTTTTCAAGTATCTTGAAAACGATCTCTGGAATGAGATAGAAGCGTAGTATCCATGAAACGATCTCTGGAATGAGATAGAAACGTAGAATCCAATAAGCTAAGCATTTGTTATATCAACGGGCTAACGCAAATGTCCTTTAAAATGATTGATTGGTGTTTTACGCCGTGCTTAATGGTATTTCATTAATACGACGGCGGTGTATTCCAACAATAATTCACACTAGCCCAACCAAGATGTAAAGCGTTACTATAATGTCGGAGGGTTGATTTTCTTCCAGTGCTAAGTAAAGACAGCATTACTACTCTTCAAACAAACTGTCCTTAGCCAGAGGGCCCTTTAAAGTGAGACAACAGTACAAGTTTAAAAATACAAATTACAGTAAAAAAACTTCTGATTAATTAAAGTTTTGCTTGAGGTCTGTTGCACTCCTTCTTGCAATAGTGTCCTTAATAGTGCATTAGTATGGCAGACTATCATATGGGAAAGCAAGAGGCAATACTAGTCCCCCGAAATACTGATCTACCTTTTCGTTTTATTGTGTATGATTATCAGTAATAAGCATAATGCACAAGGATATTTCAGAACTTTATATTCCAGGGACCAGTTGCTCGAAAGTCGATTAGCCGCTAACACCAGATTAAATCACTAATACCGGCTTAGAGATAGACCTTCAACATGGCGTGACGCCATCTAACACCGGATTAAATTTAATAGTGCTTGAGCAACCGGCCCCTGGGGTGTACAACAAAGCTCATACCCACTGGATTGGGTTGGAAAATGCAATGTCTTCTAAGTCTTGATATGATATTACAATTTACATATTTTTTATGAAAAACATATTTAACAAAAGCTCGTTTTACATGCATACCATGATCTTTACCTAGCGGATAAAATTACATGATTAAAAAAATTATGTTGGTGTTAGATTTGGTGATTTATGGTAGTTAAATACCAACAAAAGATAGAATAGACCCAGCGTTACTTTTATACATTGATCTCGTGACCTCTTTTTTTAAACCTCCACGAATTGTAACAACCAAAATGCCGTTTAAGATCAGATTGTAAAACAAATAGTTTGGAGGGATTACTTTTGTTTTACACGAACAACTGATTCCCGTGTCAATAGTATAGTAATGGTGCTGCTTAGAATCTGTGTTAAGATTTGGTGTGATCTGCTGTTTAAAATGAAAGAATAATTACATGTGCATGTATGTTAGGCTGATATGTAAAGAAAGTCTCAGAATTATGAAATCCTATTGCCTATTTATCCTTAGATTGATCTTAATTTTTAATACAGTTTTGAATACCTCACTATTTATTTTTCTTATCAGTACGTGATTCTGAATCAGATACCTATTCGTTTGATTATGGTTTTACGTAGTATTGAAAGTAATTTCACTTCTATGGTGAAGGACCGTCCGTTTCTCACTATTGTGAAAAATCCGGAGGTAAACTTCCTAAAACCACATCTTCCATTGCCCTAGTCTTATTGTGCTTATCATATATTCAGCAATATATCGACCTTTACAGAAAAATCATAAAGGATATTTATAAAACCCTGTAGGAAACCATAGAAAATTCCTATAAGATAATAAAGGATTCCATAGAAAAATCCCATAGGATTTTGATCATTTCTCTCCTTTAAAAATTAGAAGCTGTGACGCGTTTGTTTATTGCTACATTTCAATACTGATGTCTCTCTTTCAGCCGAATTCAATAAATAGTTACCGATCACGCCAAGAACCTTGCTGTGTCCAGGTGGAAAAATGTGTACATCAGTCGCCATTAGCGCTCTCAGACCAGTAACATCTTTGACATTGTATACCTTTGTGAACTCCGCCATCCACGTGTCAATCAATTCAAACCATTCTGATAAAACAAAACATCGTGAAAATGTTGAACAAAAAGAGGATGTTTACAGCAAAAAATGAGCAGTAAAACATGTGCTTTAAAACACATTAAAATCGAGATGATTTATCATGGGCTGCATACATGTAAATGTGCAGCTGAACACTGAAGAGATTTTACAATAAACCTCTCTCTACAACGCAAATAAATTGAAATTTTTTGGAAATTTAAGCAAGAACAAGGTGTTGATTTTGTGGTAAATTCTCAAATATTTCACCGATCTTGAGGACTGATCTATGGATTATTTGATTTATTGATTTGTGTTTTACGCCACATTCAGCGGTATTTCAACTACGCTGTGACGTGAACATGTTTATAATTGATTTATTTTTTATCCATATTAAAAGATACGTACTTAATTACTTTCGATTCCACTACAGTGCCAGACCACATCTACATTGCCCCTTACAGGATTAGGGTAGATACATTTATCCCCACCCCAAGAAGGTGCTTCAAGTGTCAGAAGTTCGGACACGGAAAGATCCAGTGTGAAGGTGGTTTGGTATGCTTTCGATGCTCTGAATAAAGCCATGAGGGCTTGATATTAAATCGTAAAACACTAATCCAATCAATCAATCCTTTACATCCATTAAATCTATACACCAATGGTTTTTTTGAACATCGGAAGCTCTGCCTCAGTCACTATACCAAGGACAATACTTAGATGTAAGAGAAATTTCATTACTCGAAGAGTACAATTAGAGTCCTCTCGGTTATTGATTCGAGAATAATGAGTTAATCGAAAAACGATTATCTTAACCACTAGATAAATATTCTAAGTGTGGTTGTAAATAACTCACCAAGGGGACTGGTAAACACGAATAATAAAAAAACCATTATCATCATCAAGCTTTAATAGTATTTTCGTTATTTATGAATTACCTTTCATAAGTTTGATCAGATTCTAGTTCAGAAAACAATTGCAGGCTGAAACCCGTCCGTCAATCGAACCCACGACCCTCAGAGTAGTTGGATATTAACTCTGGCCATTCGGTGCCCGACTGAGGGTCGTGTGTGCAAAGTTTTCTGAATTAGAATCTTTTCAAACTGAAAAAGTGTTATCCCAAAATACTGTCACTTTCTAAAACACACAAAAATTATTCAAGCTTGAATCCAATTATCTCGATATTATCTTTTGTCGCCAATAAGTCGATACCTGGGGTTGGGCCGAGCTGAAGGACATTGTACCATCAGACAGCTTTAACTCACCTTCTTCCGTTTTTTCTCCATTTGTGGTGGAAAACACAGCGATAACTAAAACCCAAGCAGCCAGCGAGAACATAATGCTATCGTCAGGTTTGCTTTTACCTCCAGTCGTACAAAAATCATAAATGTATATAAGTTTACATATACTATTATGTATATAATAAAAAATCTTCAAGTCTACTGAATGAGGTCTATTTCCTAGATTTCAAATCTTTCATTTGAAGTGGCAACAGATGTGTCGCTGTTGCCAAGCTACATCAATCAAAACCAACTCGACAAACAGGAAGGCGTTCTTTGATTGGATAGATTGGTGTTTATGCCATGTTGTAAGGGTGTTTCACTTATATGACGTCTGTCGACCATCTGGTGGCTCCGGCAATCGCAGGGGTGAGTTTTTGGTGGTTTCCTCCCAGTTTTCCACCGTAATAAGGCAAGGAGAAGTATGCAGTGGACAATCCGTCGTCACATTAGTGAAATATCCTTGACTACGACGTTAAACCCCAATCAAACAAACAAACAATCAATATATATCCAACAGAAATTGCAACACTAACGGAACAATGAAATGTGCAGTGTTTGGAAATGAATATTCCTCCAGTACTAAGCAAAACATAATGCCCTCAGCCAGAGGGCTCTTTGAAGACCAAGTGATGCCAAGTAGCTGGACAGAAACAAACGAATTGCGGTATCGTCAAGATTTTCTATAACATGTGTTCGCTATAAATTAATTGAATAAATAGGCTTTAAATTATTGTTGTTATCCCTTCTTCCATCCTACCTCACTCCCGTTTAACGTGGTACTCAAGGGTATTCCAACTTTGCAATTCCGAAAGTGATTGATTGATTGATTGATTAGTGACTTTCGCAACATTCAGCAGAGTTTTAGCTACGCTGTGGCCTGAACATATGGTGAATTTATTTATATCCGTTATTAAGAATTCAGATTCAGGATTAACATTCATGGGAGTCGACTACGAGCTGTTGAAGAGAGCAGATCGCCCCTTTCCAGCGCTATGACCTTGACGTATTGTATTTAATTTATTTTGTATTTACTTCATTAAGTTGTCTTTTACATAAGTCTATAATTGTGTTGTATATAATATTCGTACATGGCTATAGTTTTTTTTTCTTCTTTTTTTCTAATCTATTTTTTATCTTTTTCACTCCGTCTCTGCTGCATTATTATACCCCTGTATAGCCTTATATTATTGTACTGTAAACATCTACTGGTTATGTAGGTGCACTTGTCACAGGAAACTTATTATGGCTTTCAAGTTTTTCTTGAAAGACATATTGAAATCTTCTTAATCTTCCCCTTTGATTTCTCCTAAACTTAATAAGATATAATGAAAATGCTTATATGATATAATCAGAAACTTAATGGACTCGCAACTCATGTCGAGATAATTAATTACGTCATTTTACCGCCATTTTGATTTTCTATCATATCTTTAATATAGTAAACTTAAAATCAGTTTAACGAATAGCTCTAAAATTTAGGAGGCATATAGGGCTAACCCAGTGATTAACAATTTTAGAAATTGGTAAAGACGAACTCAATATTGTCATAGATATGGTAGATCAAAGATGTCACGGATCACGAATTTTCGACTTCCGATAATTGATGCATATCGTTAAACGCGAATCTACTTCATGAGTACAAAACCGATACTGCTTTTTTTCGGAGTTTAATAATTTAATATAATATAGAGTAGAAAACGGCTTGAATACTGAAATTGACGTAGATCAAAGTCTTGTTTGTGAACATTATTGCGCTTGAAAAAAATTAGCATTCCGATTATAATCATAAAACTTTACATAAAGGCATAACAAAAAGGCATTAAATTTTAAAAAATTCAAAATTTGATAGTGTTGTGTTCAAGTTGTGATTTTAATTATATTTTAATGACATGTCATTATTTATCTTCACAAATCTCCAAGATTAATCTAGGCGTGTGTGTGCATTTAATGATAACATCTGATGTCATAACTAAATTACAACAAAATTTATAGGCCGCTGAAATAGAAGAGCAGATCGGAAAAAAATATTTATAAACGTCTTAAAGTAAAGAACCATTTATGATACGGATTTGTAACTAGTAATGTAGTTTACTGTTCTAAAGACAATTTAAGTTTGAAAAAATTGTGACATTTGGATAAACAGATTTGTAAATCACAACGGTATTGTGCCCCATGTAAAACGCATATCAAAACGCACTTCCGCGAAAGTGACAGCTATACACTATAGGGAACGTAAGTCTCGTTCTATTCATCTTGACTTCCGGTGACCGCGTTCAAATTCTGACGCTGTGATTTGAACACCGATCCTTCAAAGCCGTATTTTGCGTTGCCGTTGGGGGCAACTATAGGGCTGAAAGGAAGAATCTTTTTAGCTTTCCATTGAAGCTAGATCTAGAAAGAATTGAGACGGTCACCGGAAGTGGAATGAATTATGTGAAATACCGTAGACCACATGACGTGACCTGAATGTCCTATTATAACAAAATAAAGCTTTTATTTTTTAAGCCAATATATCTTGAACTTGAAAGCCATATAACCGTTACGCACGGTTATAACCTCTAGTCTTTTATTGAATTCTGATGATTGTCTCTATTTAAATGACCTAACAATTCTGTGGCGTTTGTATACTCATGATTCAGCTATTTTTTCCGATTGTGTTGAAGGTTTACATCAGAAATTACATATTTTAGCTGATTACAGTATTGCTTCTGTTCTCTACGGAACCGTAGAAGGGACATGCAAAAAAAATATGTAACCGTGGGTTGCATCCCGTGTCGGAGGAGAATGAGATCCTGGTGATTGAGGGGCAAACTTGGCTGACAAAAGGGTGCCACATAGCCATGTTGCTCCAACACATCACTTTGGCTCAATATTCTCCTAGACGGGTGGTCAGATTGGCCCGATCTGATCAATCGGCTGGTCACGTCGAGCCCTGCAATGATCATTTATTAATTCCATCGTAATTAACAAAATCAATGCTGAACACAAGTCAAATTTATCATATAGGTTATTCCATCCAACCTTAATTTTTAGATCATTGCAGAAGGCAGTGGCTCATGGGTCAATTAAGTGAGAAACAGCAAACTATATTTTTGGCTCTGCTGGGCAACAATTCCCCCCTCAGCGGAGCAGAATTACTATTTAGTTTCCTATTTAAGTATACCACCCATGGAACAATCGTTACCTGCCCCTGCTGGTCACCGCAGGGGAGGTTTCACCCTTGTTGGTACTCCATGGAGGGTGGGGGACATGGGTGGTGAAATATTAAACGCCTCATGATGGCATCCCCTCCCAACCCGATAAATTACGGGGAAAAAGAAAAGCTGTAGAAATTAATTTAACCGAAAACATAAAAGAAAATTGGCCTAAATTTGTGTTGATAAGTAGCAAAGAAGAAAATAAATCAGTAACAAAAATATCGCCTTTTGCGTTGAACAAGACACTAATAGGTACTGCGGGAATTGTTAAAAAAGGTAACAAAAATGAGTTCTGGTGACATTCTGGTTGAATGCACCAGACAGCAACAAGCAGTAAATTTAATTAAATTGAAGAAAAATTCTAGATTTGCCTGTGTCTGTTTCGCCACCTAGATCACTCAACAGCAGTAAGGGCATCGTTCGAGAATGAGGTAAAGATCTCTCTGATCTATCAGAAGAAGAGATCTGCGCCGAGCTCAGTGGTCAAGGTATAGCTAACGTTAAACGATTTACAACACGGAAAGATGGCAACATAATAAAACTAAATACATACTTGATTA
>JAQQZZ010146294.1:0-12831 GCA_030265115.1 Mopalia vespertina | reverse complement strand
GGATAACTCCTCCTTGTTTGACTACAAATATGGCCAAAGTGTGACAAGGTGTGGAATAGAGTTTCACGTCAGGACACTCTTTGTTTCGAGAAGTTGATGTTAACCCCACTCCGTCTTTCCCGAACTGTTTGCCAATGGACACAAAAACCTAATAGATCGTACATGTCTAAAGGTGTGGCAACGCCTACATGTGTTTTCCTATTAGGGTATGACAGCATGCACGCAGATGATCACATCGACATTGGTCCCCGTGTCTACGGATTCCTGATCCACGCTCATCGTATTGATTACTAATTACTGGGATATTGATTGAATAAAAGCCGATTACCTGATAAATTTGTTATTGACATACAGGACTTCGTAGTAGTGGAGTGTGTTTAGTTGTTTTGCAAAATGACAATTTATTTAATAATTTTAGCAATATATATTATTTATTATTCCATGTTTTTTTTTAATTTGTAATGTTTAAATATGGTATTATATGTGTAACGGAAGACGCGTTAAAATAGTCAGGGACTCTTACCCATTATAACTTCACTACTGAAGTATTTTTGACAGATTAAACTGTAATGTGAAAAATAAGTAACATTAGTAGGCTATGATATACAGCAGAAATATCATGCAGGGGAGTGGATAAAACCCGCATTTATACTGTAATAACTAAACACCATGAAGTAAAGTTTTGATTTCAGTTCAATATATGAACTGTTCACTCCAATATGTATTCATCCAATCAGTTAACTTTTAATCCGTTTTTTTTTCTTTATATGGCATTGGTAAAAGAATATGTAAACTGTTGACTATTTAAGCAGCATTCACGTGAGTTTTAGAATTTGGGACAGATAGTGAGAATCGGTAGCGCAGGATAAGCGAAAGTGGAAAATTCATGGGCCGTGTCATAACGTACTTTTGGTACCCTTTCCACAAAAAAGTCGGCTGAGAAGAAAATCGTCATACAATTAACGTCAATGGAGTTCAAATTTAACGGAGAGAAGAAAAAATGCGATTCAAGTCGAAGCTATGCTATTATTTTGTAACCATCTAGCATGCTGGTTTATACGCAATGTCACTGAGTTAAGACCGCGGGATTTTTTAATAAAATAGAGATAATCCTGCAACAAAGTTTCACCGTATCTTGTATTACTCAGTCCATTCACACACTGTCTTCTTTCAGCGCCTTGAGAATCACGTCAACTGTATCACCAATCGTATTCTCGCGAGAGTTTCTATAGTGGGCGAGACTAAGACAACTCTCGTACGCTATGCCAGGCCATCGCGCATTAATTTCCGCCAATATTTGGGGCGACGTATGCCACAGCCCAGCAAATAAAAGAAGTGCAAAACAAGATGGCCCGGGTGTATCTTAGAGTCAATGTCTCGACGTAGGAAGTAGAATTGATTTTATTTTAGAATGCTGTATCACGACACACAACGTGAACGACAAATTAAATAAACCGATTAAAAATACATTAAAGTCAAATTTTCGACGTAACAGAGAATGTTTTGATCTCAGTTTCAGAATGAAATAGTCACCGGTACTTGAGAGTATTCCTGAAAACTTTAAGAATTATAATATTGCTTTTATATCCTGTTCAAGGCTCATTCTCGTGGTTCGATTTGTAGTTACGACTAAAGGAGATTCCCCTTATTTCAAGCAGTTTGAGAAGTCGATGAAAAAAGTACGAAACCGTTGACCAATCAAAACGCCTCAAATAAGGGGAATCCTTTGGAATTGTAACTACAAATCCTACAGTGAGAAAGTTCCTTCAGGTGAATTCTCACGGTGCAATTTATAGCAACTCGTTCCGGCGATACCCCTTATTTGCGGAGGTTTGATTTGTCGACTGTTATCTATTTTTTTTCTAGACCAATTAAAATGCAACATTTAAGGGGAAATAAATACCATGATATTTCTGCAGAGGCGTCACAACTCGTAACTTCAAATCGTACAGTGAGATTGTAGCTTTATCTGTTCATGATTCTTGTAACAACGTTTTATGTTAATCGATTTACGTTTATTTGTCTTACTTATCATGAGAAATAAACTCGGGGATTCGCAGTGTTTCTGTAACATACCAATTATGTTATATTAGTTGTATTAATGTCATATTGCCCTCGCCAGTATTTTAATAACAGTAATAACGTTGAATTGGCTGCTATATTTCTACATTGGCCACAAATGTATTATAGTTGTCGAACTTTTGTTACACTGGCCCCAGGTGTACTGATACTGTGTTGGTCAGAATAATGTTATATTCGTCAAATCACTGTTATATCGGCCGCCTTAATTTACACAGTAACATTATTGAACGTTAACCCCAAACGTGTTGAGAATGGAAAGCATTTGATGTCGAATGTGAACCCGCCATACGGTACACGCCTGAAGAATGTCTAACCGAGGAAACGTAATGATGTATTACGACAGCCGTATACACGGCATAATAGGTCGCCAAAAATCAATAATTTACCATCAACATAGTTCTCTGCCTGTAAAGAACGCTAATGAATAGTTGTTATGCTATATAAAAAAAATAATAAATTCGAAAATTAAAATAAATAAATAAATATTTTAATTAATATATAAATGTTGTAAAATTATTTATAGATGCACAATACTGCGTGATACAGTTTGGAAATCTACTTTGAATTGAGAGATGCTGAGGTTGGGCTAAATTAACAGTTTTCTTTTTTAAAGGTCATACTGCACGGCTAGCAACAGCATTGAATAATTTATTAAATTACACTTGACTATCTAAGGGTACTTAGCACTTAATTAGCTCACCTGTTCTATAGAAATCAATGACCGAGTTAAAGACAGCTGGGTGGCGATCAAAGAAATATTCCTCGTCTCTGGAGGCGTGTACATGAGCCTCAGACAGGCGTGACAAACGAGTATTGGGCACACTTCTTAATGTTGACACGTGTGTTTCATGGCGTATTCCACCGACATTTAGCATAATTCTCTGATCACTAGCAGACGCTTGTCTTGCAAACCTTTTCGGTGTGGCACTCATACTCGATGTTTCCTCTGCCGAATACAGTGGCGGTGAAGCCCTGCCTGCTTTTACTCTTTCCTCCATTCTCCCGGGACGCGCCTTGTTGTTAAATTATTACGTTGCTTGCCACGACATCTCCAATATCATATGGGTACGAAAGGGGTAGCGTGCAGTCTCTAAAAGCCAGCGGCATGCAAGCAGCCGGTCTGGCATGAAGGTACTTTTACCTATCCCATCATTATCTCGATATGAGCTGTTTATGGTTCCTGGTTAGCCGAAACCCGCCAAAACAGATGCTTGTTTGGATGAATTCGAACCTGTCTCGGAGAAGATGGCCAGTCCCAGTTCAGTTGGTGAGAGTAAAGCCCCACAAAGCACCCAGCGCAAACAGAAAGACAATAAACTGTCATCAGAAACACGTACAACTCTTTGCATAAAACATGAGCCTTTGTATGATAAACAGCCGACTTGCCAGGGTCGTTGAGAAGCCGGATAGACTGGGTCGAGTGTCGTGTAACCACAGCCAAGTCTGTGTTGCGTATTAAGCAGACAGACCTGGTTAGCTTTGGCGAATCACTAATCTAGTGATTTCTTATTCGCTTTCTAACTATAGAACTAAATGAGCCATCTGGCTACATACTTCACCGTGGACACCTATTTCTACCATGATCAGACTCCAAAATGCAATACAGTGTCCTGTCATAATATGATATGAGGGGTAAGATATTGCCGAGATTCCCCATCGTGTAGCCATCGGTTGCTCTCTGTCGTCTTGTTTAGCTGAGCCAGATTCCGTAATAGTGTAACGCCAATACGATTTGGCTGGCAGACATAATCGCATTCAGCGATGGCATTCTCCGCGGGTTTCCATGGTAACTTCTGTGAGAACCGTCAGGAAAAAACATTTTGTCTGAATTACTCCGAAGCGAGAGATCGGTGAAGATAGCATAAGAGTAGCCGGCTGCGAACAATGACGAAGGTGACAAAAGATCGGGATACAAAATCACAGACAAATCAGTGTAATGGGCGGATATTATGTTCACCAGACGTTCCGTAAGCCACAAGAAGAGAGACAGGTGCGCCAGGCCATGACCATTCTTCGACTACGGTATTGATATACTGACTAGACGCTAACGTATCATCAGCAAGGATATCTTCCAATTAGACTGTTAAACCAGACTAAGTTTCTTGTACAAGACTTTATATTTCCTTTAATCTGTTATCTTTAAAATGAACAAAGACGTTTGGAATTAAATGATGAATCAGACAATCTGACATTTTTAACTTCAATTGAAAGCAATTTTTCTTCACACTGCCTGAAACGAATTAGAAAACTGTCACTGTGACTGGAAGGCTGAAAAAAGATCTATGTCAAATTTCGCTGTAGATAATCTTAAATGTACTGATATTTTCGGACCTGAACTTACTTTTCAAACTAATCTTTTTCACCATAACACTGTGTTTGAATATGTATACGCCCGATGGAAATGGGTAAAATATTGGTAAATTCTGCGTTCATCTGTTCGTCCGGATAGCTCCAATACGTTTAAATCACGTGTTTGTTTCAAGAACCGTCCAATATGTTTAAACCAAACTTGGTATGTACTTCAATCAGGTATACAGATGTGTGGCTCTTTCTTTGGTTTTGTTCGTTTTTGCTTTTTTAAAGCTTCTGCACTGCATAACTATTTTGTATGTTGCAATTTTCTAGGTCAAACACTAAGATATGTCATACTTTATTTTCCGGAGCCTGTCTTGAGATCCGATGAATATTACTAAACCAAACTGTATATATAGATCAGTCACGTACTTCTATACATCACGAACCTAATTAACATATGGCACTTGTCTTGGTTAACGATTAATGTCCGCAAATACTTATCTGGAGCTTATCAGGAAATCCAGTGAATATTTTAAATTTAGCTTAATTTGCATTTCAATAATGTATATTGCAATAAAAGTCAAAGGTTTGTATGTGTTTTGAAGCATATTGTAAGGACAATTTTTCGACAGACTTGATACAAGTATGCTATTAAGCCAGGGTAGTTAATAAACTTAACTGGTGTCTGGTACATTTTTGTTTTCTCTTTGTTCATAATTTGCATTTTGTCAGTTTATATTCAAGGATTAGTATGTGTCATACTTTGGTTTCAGGAACAAGTTAGGAGAAATGATTGCATTCGTAAGTTTCATGTAGTATTATACTCATATTATATGCCTTCCCGGAGGCTTGTTCTATTCTCTTCAATGATTCCAAGATGATATATTATAAGTGACTTAGTTCTTCTTCGAATTAAATCCGAAACCCTTAGACAACGGAACAGTTATGATTTAGGCCAAGGTCTAGAATCAACTCTTATACGAAATTATCCGGTCGCAATCGCGTTGCAAAACTACCAGACAGGTCTTCAAAACTAGATGAAAGCCACAATTTTGCATACCAGTTGAAGCTTCCTTTGGCCGGCAGAAGACTAGAACTGTTTACTGTTTAACAGACAGTTTAAACTGTTATTCACAAAATGTGGTATATTTCATCACTTGTGAGAAGTGTTTGAATTAATATGTTGATGAAACCAAGAATCATCTTGGATTAACACCAACAACTCATATCATCAACATCAATAGCTGGACATTTCTCACTTCCTGGTCATTCGGTCAAAGTATTTTGAAATATTGCCGATTTAAAAAACCCCACATATTATTCACCTGGAGTGGAAACGAAACAGAAACGTTTAGAAGGAGAAACGTATTGGATAGACTCTCTAAAGGTTGTATCCATTGGGTTTCAGTTGGGAACAAGGCAATGAGTCCTTGACAGATATAACATTCCAAGTTAACCAAAATAGCACCTGCCTTGCTCGCGTCTCATTATACAGGAATATCAAAATCTTTAACCTAGATTGTCTTCGCCTATCTGATAAAGACCTAAAGGGTACAATGGGATTTACTGATTAAGGTGAAACTTCCTTCTGCATCAGACAACTTGTATCTATCATTTCTTAGAGCTCTGACATATTAGTTAATTCATATTTCTTTGGAAAAAACCCGCTTGCGTGTTGGTTGATTTAGTTTAAACCTTAGCGCGGATGGTTGGAGGGAGCTTCCTGTCGCCCTGGTGTTTCAGAGCAAAGGGCTTCGTATTATCAAGTTTACAGCACAAAGGCGTCAATATTGAAATATGATGGCGGTCATATTGTTCTGCGTAATTTGATGAAATGCAATCGTATCCTTCGTCTTAATGGAAAAAAGCTAAATTCCAAGTCAAACAGTGAATGTGTCTCAAGCTATCATGAATTTGGTGAAATGCAATCCCATCCTTTGTCTTAGTGGGGGGAAGCTAATTTCCAGGTTTCAAGTTAATCTGTGAATTTAATCTCAAAATTATAATGTTCACAACACAAAGGCGTGGATATTGTAAAATTATGCAATGGCAGCCATTCTGTTTTACGGAATTTGATGAAATGCAAGTCCATCCGTTGTCTTAATAGGAGAATGCTATATTTCAAGTTAATCCTTGAATTTGTTACGCAGTGATCTTGTTCACAGTGACAACATACATGTATACAGACATTACGATGGCGGACATTTTGTTGTACGGAATTTGATAAACTTCAATCCCATGTGTTGTCTTAATTAGAGAACACTATATCTCAAGTTTCAAGTTAATACGTAAAATTGTTAGAGTTATTGTGTTCAAAACATATACAGATATGAACATTGTAAAATAATACAAAGGCCGCCATCTTGTTTTACGGAACTTGGTGAAATTCAATCCCATCCATTGTCTTAAATGTTTGTTTGATTGGGGTTTAACGCGGTACGTAAGGTTATTTTACTCACATGACCGCGTGTCAGCACAATGGGCGAAGGAAACATCCCCCAACACTGCTGGCAACAAACAAAAACATCACATGACAAATACAGGACAACACAACGACATCACAAACATACCGACTTCCTGTTCCTTTTAGCCCAGAAAGCACCAGGGCTACAGGATCCTCTGTCTTAAAGACAGGGAGCTATATTCAAAGTTAATTCGTGAATTTATTCTCTGCTTTTCGTGTTCACAAAAAAAACCCAATCTAATTAAAATCAGATCTAAAAAACGCTCCCCGTGTATTGTTTGTCGCTATATTGAGATCTAACGCAATCCCCCAACCTACAATGTCTATTGGTTTCTTAAATTGACCAATCACAGAGCTGCTTCTCAATTCTGATTTGTAAAAGCCGAAGATTTCCAGCCATTTTGTTTTGCGGAATTTGGTGAACTGCCATCCCGTCCGTCGTCTTAACAGGAGGAAGCTACCGGGTACACACCAAATTTGAAGTTAATCCGTGAATTTATTCTCTACTTATAGTGTTCCCAATATATACAGGCATGAATATTCTAAAATTAAGTACTTTGGAATTTGGTGAAATGCAATCTCGCAAATTAAATAAAGGAAGCTACACACCAATGTTGAAGTGAATCCATGAATTTGTTTCCATGTATAGAGTTCACAACATATGTGACGGACGTAGTCTGTACATCTGTTGTCATTATGGCACAAGCGATTATTTAATTAATTGAAATAGCTTAGAGTACTGCAATTTACAAGGTTTAATTTATTGATTAATAGCTGAACATTTTACAGAAATATTTGAACTGACATGTAAATAATACAGATTACATGTATACATAGATTATTGTGCTTATTTTAAAAACAAACTGAACTGGAACGTGGCAATTTGGTGAAATCACATCCGCCGATTTACAGGAGCAAGCTACATTCCAAGTTTGAAGCTATTATGTGTAGTAGTTCTCAAGTTATCATGTTCACAACGTACAGACATGAATATTGTAAAATTACGCAAGAACGGCAATATAATTTGGTGGAATTCCATCCTTTGAATTTAGCAGATTAAGCCATATTCCAAATTTGTGACCGACAGACGACAGTAGCATTTCTCACCTCAAAGGGTCGGCTTTGTGGGACACTTTTTCCAGAAAATAAACGGTCTCAACTGATTGACTTATTGGTAATTAAGGGTAAATCACTTACTTACTCCAATAATAAAATAATTAAAACAACAAACAAATATTAAGAGATTGCTCTTTTGGAAAATTCATCTTCCTCCATTGCTAAAGATAGTGTGGGCATACTTGAAGGATAGCCCATTCAGACAACCCTTTTGGGTGACACAGGATTCGGACAACCCTTTCAGGTGACACAGGATTCATTCAGACATCTTTTTCTGGTGATACAGGATTCAAACAACCTTTTCTGGTGACACAGGCTTCACTTGGACAACTTTTTCTGGAGACACAGTATGCGGATAGCCTTTTCTGGTGACACAGTATGCGGACAACCTTCTCTTGTGACACAGTATGCGGACAGCCTTTTCTGGTGTCACAGTATGCGGACAGCCTTTTCTGGTGACACAGTATGCAGACAACCTTTTCTGGTGACACATTATGCGGACAACCTTTTCTGGGGACACAGTATGTGGACAACTTTTTCTGGAGACAGTATGCGGACAGCCTTTTCTGGTGACACAGGATATGGACAGCCTTTTCTGGTGACACAGTATGCGGACAGCCTTTTCTGGTGACACAGTATGCGGACAACCCTTTCTGGTGACACAGGATATGGACAACCTTTTCTGGTGACACAGGATATGGACAAACCCCTTGTGGTGATATCAAACTGGATAAAAACAACTCATTTTGTTATGAGTTAAAGTCTCCTCAGAATATAAAATTGAGGATTTCTGAAGATATAAAGATGACCACACAATATTCCACAGTAAATACAAAACATGGTTGAGGCAGGCAGTATGATACCTGGTGAAAATAAGTGGAACACAGCCTATAAAGACAGAATATTTATGACCAAAAGTATCGTATCTATGATATGCTCAGTTGACCAGTAATATGGTTGCAATGTCAGTAACAAACATCTAGTATATTTATTAATGATGAGGACATTTATAAATGGACAATAACAATATATTTGTTCAAAATAAAATCAGCTAAAGAACTTTCACGCCTGAATGATTGAAATGATAACCAAAAGCTACAAATATGTTCTTTTTATTAAAGACCATAAAAGTTCATAATGATTAATAATTGAAATATTTGCAGAGGTACACTGAGTCATTGTGAAGCTTATTGTACAATAAAATGGACATGACATGAAGAAAACTTGAGCATTCAGTGTAAGATCTTGATGCTGATGGGGAATGTCTCAGGCATAAATCTGCATTCAACCATGAGGATGATTTGTGACTGATGTATGATCTAAGGTAAAGTCAACAGAGCGATGATAATTCACAGCGCACACCACAAGCAGTCTCTATAATACTGTTACACCAATAAAGAAGGAGTAGGCTTTTTCCCAGGCCAAGCCTCTTTGGCATATTTCTTCTTTTTTGGTTCTCTTTGAGTGTCTTCCTTTGCAAACATGACAGGAACAGTTTGTTTTATAGAATCTATCATGGACTCTTCTTCTAGATTAGGTGCCAGGTTAGGAACAGGTAGACCTAATTTAGAAACAATGTTATGGGTAGAAACAGGGGCAGAATTCACACCACCAACTGATGGTAAATCTCCATACAGGCCCTGTGCATAAGAGAAACTCTGCAACCTCTTTGTAATATTATCTGTCATTGAAGACATTGGTAGACCATGTTCGATCTTGGGTCTCTGCAAAAAAAAAAAAAGAAGGTTGAATTGGATTGACAAAAGGAACAACATAACCTAAAAACAAATACCAGAAACTAGAAATAAACCTTCACAGTTAGTTACATTCACACAGTCCCTGTGCTCAGCATCACATGACCATGCCACTGGTCAGTATTATGATTTAATCAACAGACTCAAGCGTTAGTTTGGAGGGTGTATTTGTCTAAAGTATCTTGATAGATTTTTTGTTTGATTGTAGTTTAGTTTAACACCTTACTTAAGTTTTTTTCACTCATATGGCGGCATGCCAGACCAATGGGTGAAGGAAACCACCGTCTTGGCCACTGACAACAAACAAAGACAAGACAGGACAAATACAGGACAATCACAGGACGTGTAATACAAAAAGAAAATCACAAAACAGATTGCCTGCATGTTGCCCCTTAGCTCTAAAAGTATCAGGGCAAAAGGAAGCTCCCTCCCAACACTCCACCTTAAGTACCTGGGGCCAAGATATTTATACATATTGATAAAACAGAAACTTGGCTCTGGAAGAAGAAAGTAGGTTCTGGCTAATCAGTCAGTTTGCATCACATCTGCCAATACATTTGATAATGAAGGATGAAATAGAACTGACCTTTGTTGGGATGACAGTTGTCTGTACAAGATTTCTAAATCGTCCGATAGATGGATCTATATCTTCTGCAATAAAAACAAACACCAATGATCTATACATGTCAGTACAGTATGGCATTCACCATATTCTCAAACAGGTTATCCAAAAGTGAAAATAGGTTGGCATGATAAGACTTTGCATACATTTACACATTTAAAACAAACTATAAACATGCCTGTACGGTATTTCATTGAAATGGTGGTTTAAAAATTGATTTAATAAATCATTTGCAGTTAAAGTAATATTAAAATATTAACCAGAGCCAGAGTGGACAAGCATATAATAAGATTGCCAAATTATATAGTAAATAATTGGCAATTCAATGTGCCACATCTGTAAGAGAAATAAATATATCAATAGTTTGTTTAAGAAGCGATGGTGATACACATAACAGGAGTCTATCGCCCTGACCTGCAACCATTAGCAAACCTTATGTAAGTTATATTCATTAATTTTCATGAACTATACATCATAACATGTCAGAAACTGGACTAGAGTAGAAAATAAATGTTTGCAGTGTGCAGCACTCTACTATAATTCCATTCACAATGCCAATCAATTTGTCATAAAATCCCCTAACAAAAAGAAGGTTTTGTATAGGAGGGGAAGGAAACAAATTGTTTTTCTTTTTCTTTTGTATTGTGCCCATTTAACAGTTGAACTGACCTCCTTATTTAACACTATAATAACATTTTGTTTTACAATTGCAAATGTAAGATGCGAAGGGCAAAAGTACTAGAAGAACAGAAGATGCCAAAATGGGTCCTGTGAGTGAAGTACTCATTTCTTTACATAAGGATTACTTTGTCTACTATACGGGTGTCAGGGAGCCTCTCACAACTGAGAGGATACTTCATGTATAAGCCATGAGAATCTTACCTGGATTTATAACTTCCTCTTCTTCATTAAATGACACATGACTAGCTCTTCTCTTTCGTTTTAATGAGTTGGGTGTGTTCACATCAGCCAACTCAACAAGGGACGCTACTCTTCTATTATGAGCCGTGTTAAACTCTGTCAGATTCTGAAACATACACAATACTTTGTAAATCAGATTGATGTCATCTAATAACAGACTGAATTCAATGTTGATTAATCTGTACAATTGGTCCATGTGGGTTAACTATTACTCCACACTAGGCGGATAGGTCGAAATCAACTTATAATGATGGCTTGAAGAAGAAGAGGTCGCAAAATTGGCAATATAGTGTAAAGTCTAACAGATTAGTTCTATATTATAAACACTAATTTCAACATTAACACAGGGATAGATGTAATATTCGCTTTCAAAACAAGCAAAATTATTTCACTTGAATCCCACATCCCCATTTCTTTTAAATGGGGACTTTTTTCTAATATGGTTGACCATATTTCTCTTAAACCAGCAACTGGCTTCTCCCAACATGTGTACTTTTTTATTTTTATTTTGCCAATCAAATAAAAAGCTATGTGCAAAACACAACCTCACTTCTATTCAAATCAAATGGGTCAATGGGTTTCCCAGAACAGAACATCAAAGAAATCTCAACCAGCATGCTGTCCATTTTACTCTGAATTTTCCGTAGCACTGCAGGTGCCAAAGTTTGAGATTTCATAACCGTTATCAGAGTTATGCCTCTTCTTACCCCTTTTAACAAAAATCTAGATCTAATCTCAATTCTCAAGTCTCCTTTATAGCTATGTTATATGGGGGAAAAAATACAAGTGAGCTGCCGATGAAAGCATAACAATGCATATTTCTTACATCTAATTCTGATTCAGTCTCTGGTAAATTGAACATGTTTCCTTCTAACTCCTCCCCTTTTTTTGGATTGTCTTCCATTGGTCCACCAAGAGGTTGTGGGCGTTCACGGATCACATATATCCTTGTTGAAGCACCAAAGTGGATCTCACTGTCTAGGGGCACCTGTTGTGGTTTACGACTCTCCAAACTAATGTGACCAATGTGAGTTCCATGGGCTGAAAATAATGGGAAAATGGTTGCTAATTAGACAATAATGGCTACAACCCTAAAGCTTTATCTTTCTTCCAGCAGAACTCACACCAAATCATGAAAAACACCAGGTATCAGGATCCTTCTCCATTCTGTTAACATATAAGGATCCCCATGGGAACACCAGGTGTGAGTTTCAAAGGTAAAAGTTGTATTCAAAAAGGAATAACAATCCTTTATTCAGTCTACACATATAATGGCGACACAATGTCTTACTTATATTGTTGTGTATCAACAGCAGACTAATGCATAGTTATATTTAACCTATTACAAAGGCATTTAGATATCATGAATAAAGACTTTCTATTACCACTCAAGAAACAAGACTGGATGATCACAAAACTCAAGATAAACAACAGATCAGGCTTATGCTAACCTTCAGCTCTGTGAGACCACAGGAGAATTTAGAAACAACAGATCAGGCCTATGCTAACCTTCAGCTCTGTGAGACCACAGGAGAATTTAGAAACAACAGATCAGGCCTATGCTAACCTTCAGCTCT
>JAQQZZ010146283.1:0-12832 GCA_030265115.1 Mopalia vespertina | reverse complement strand
AACAAGATGATGTACATCATGTAACAAGATGATGTACATCATGTAACAAGATGATGTACATCATGTAACAAGATGATTCACATCATGTGACAAGATGGTGTACATCATGTAACAAGATGATGTACATCATGTAACAAGATGATGTACATCATGTAACAAGATCTTGTTACCCCAAAAATCACATTTCATGCACATTAATCTGCTATCCCAATCCATAAGTCGCGTAACTGAAAACATTTACTTCTTTTTAGACTTATTGCTTCCCCTGTGTGCTGGAAAACCCTCATACACATGTGCTTAATTCAGACTGACAAAGGGAGTGGGGGTGAGACCCTTTAATACCAATCTCTTATGGGCCTACGATTGACAAGTGGCCTACTACTGTGAATCCTGTGATAAATGGTTTAAAAATAGGGCCTACATTGTCCATCTGGCCCGGGCCTACTGTAAGCTCTGCACGGCTCTGTACATGTATGTTGGTTACGTTAGTCAACGACTTGTATGGCGAATTTCTAAAAGCGTTAATCTTTTGCCTTTCTATAAATATTTGAAAGATTTTAACAGATGGAACAGCGTGTCTCAAACCGAGAATGATTCTGACTGACATTTTTCTACAACTTGTATATTCTATTGAGAAGTTCGATTGAACAATTACTCCATATACCAGTTTAGTTTTCATCGGAAGCAGATGTTTCTGTTTGGAAAGAACATTGAGTAGTACTGAGATGGTCAGACTGTCAACTTTGTAATGTCAGGATAAATTTGATTCAACAAAATAATTTAGACATAGATTTAAAATGATCTCAAGGACAGGCGGAAAGTTAATACGGATTACATGAAATTGAATCTTGTAAGCCTTCCATTCGTTTTTTTCTTCTTCTTCATCTGGTTTAAATGTTCTTACCGTATGAATGATACAATTGATATAATTCGAAAAGTGTCTCTAAAAACCCTGCTAATTTGGGATGTCAAGACATTCAGTAACCACGAAACTTCAAATGAATTTTTTTCAGTCGACTTTTGCTCTGGAATCTTTCCAATACTCATCAATAACGTTTGTAACTTTACATTTATTAGCTGCCAGTGGTGTGGACAAGGCTTTGAATTTGCCTGGTCAAATCTGACATGTTGATCTGACATCCCCAAAACAACACAAAAAATATTAGATTGCAATAAGCTCGCTTTTAACGGAATGCAAATATTGAAGGGTATTGCGAAACTGCCATATTATTGATGATGACTCACAGACTAATTTAAAACCGCAACTGCTCAGTTGATGCGGAAAGCGGATTTCTAATGTTATTTACCCTGTTGTGGCGAGTCTTATTTCCGTGACCCGAAAAGCTATATTGACTGACATTCGATAATAACTGGACGGTTTTTTATCAGCTCTGGTCTAATAAGAGGATCGAATTGCAATCTGACACAAGGAATCTTAACGGGTTTCGACAAGTGGTGACTGTCAGTACAGCGTCTTTTCAGTCCGATCAAACCCGGCGAGTAATCAATAGAAAATCGGACATGCTAAATACCTAATGTTTCATCAATCAACCTATCAATAAAATCATAAATCTTTAGCTGCGTTAATCAAGTCTACATTAGCCCTTTTTTAAAGTTTGTATTTAAAAAAAACTCAAAATCAACCAAAATCAAATTCATAGGTTAACTGTTTATTTCCTGCTACATATAGATAAACTTCAGAAGCTTTAACGTTAGGAGGTTTAAAACCGATATCATATAACCAGGCCACACATGCAAATTCCGCCCTGAATAAAGCTAAACGTTCTAAGCAAACCCCAGATAAAGGCCAATATGCCAATTTCTCGTTTTCTGTATTTAAAAAATCTGTATGGTGTAGAACAAGCCCTTTGGGGTTTTATTCCCGCCAATTGATTTTATGTATTCTTAGTTATGCTTTACGATTGTAAAGTTCTCACCGCAATGTCGTCACAATTAAGTCCATGCCGAAGTTGGGTCCTAATTAAACACAGAGGCTCGCAACAAAATGTTTTTCTTAGTTAATTCATAATCACTTTTTGAAAAAAAGTTATTGTAAAAGAAATGGAAAAAATATTTGATTGACGGGCAGCAAAATCCATCACGGGAAACGGCCTTAAACCACAATTTTAAAATAACTACCGAATCTCTTACCGAATTGTTGGTGAAAATAACTACCGAATTTCTTACCGAATTGTTGGTAAAAATAACTACCGAATCTCTTACCGAATTGTTGGTGAAAATAAATTCTGAAGTACTCACCAAAAATGGCAGAAATAAAATCGACCTTTCTCACCATGTCGAAATAAAATTCAGATGTTATAACCAATATGACCTCGACAAAAATATCTAAACTTCTTTCCTAAATGACTTGAAATATAGTGTGGAACATTTTTTCTGAAACGCCATCCAAAATACCACTAAGCTCTTGTCAATAATACGTATAGAATAAACTACGAATTTCTTATCGAAATAAAGTCCAAAATTAATTAAAAAATTTTCTCCTAATGTCAAGCTTTAAAATGCAGAAGGTCTTTCCGAAATAGCATGACGCATTGGTTCATTAACATGAAATATAAAATCGCAAATTCTTACTGAAATGACATCCGCAGAACACCATCGTAAAATAAATTCAGAGGTTCCCTCGGAATGGCGTCCACAAAACACTCCCAAGTTGAAGATCCAAAAACATTCAGTAGTTATTATCTGAATACTCTCTTAAATACATTCAGTTGTTACCCGAAAGTCGATCACAATAAATTCTGAAGTTCTTAAACAAATCTTTACCAAAATAAATAGAGAATTAATTATCTAAATATTTTCCAAAATAAATAGAGAAGTTATTGTCTAAATGTTTACCAAAATAAATAGAGAAATTATTGTCTAAATGTTTACCAAAATAAATAGAGAAGTTCTTACAGAAATGTCGACTAATATAGTCCGGAAGTTCTTTTCAAAATAAGGCCCAAAATAAATTCAGAGCTGCTTATTGTAATGTAGATGGAAATAAATTCAGAAAGCCAGTCATTATAAATAGAGAAAGTCTTAAAGAAATGTCAAAAATTTAAAAAAAAATAGAAGTTCTTTCCTCGTAAGGAAACGAAAGATGAAAGTAGAAGTTGTTAGCGAAATGTACTCAAAAATGATTTCCAAAGCTGATACAATCATGCCAGTGAAAATAAATGTCGAAAAATCTGTTCAAAAGTCCAATGTAAACATCGATCAAGTTCAGGTATTGATTAAAGGGTTTCTGTGCCCTTCACTTTGATTAAACTGCAGTACGTTGTCAAACTCGATAAGCTAATAAAATAATTGTAGAGATATGGTGTAAAATAGCATCCGTTTGATTTGTCTGTAAAATTTATAAATTAAGATCGCACATGTATTTGAAAGATGATATGAAAGAAACCAACACTAATTCAATGACAGATTTGATTTCTGTCTAGAACATGAAGTGTTGTTGGCAGAGATGCAAATCATTCTAGCTAATATTGGCATCTGAGTCATACGATTCCACGTTTAAGTTTTTCACCCTGTGGCACACTCTCTCAGCAGATGCTATGATTACGTGCTGTAACCATGTTCTAATACTACTACACCGGAGAATATATTGGGTTATGATAACTTAAAAACCGAAACGAAATTCAGAGTCGGAGAAATTGATTTTCAGTGCGTTTGGTAGAATTATTAATGGATGTTTGTATTTTAAACATGGTCGAGTAGTTTTTCCAATCAAAGAGGATACCAGATACTAATTTCGACAAAATTGTAAGATTTTTCTTTGCACCAGTTAGTTCGTACTGTAAATTTGTTATTTAATTACTATAATTATATTTGTATTTTTTTCATAATTTTGGGTTGTAATGTTGTAATGGTATTAAGCGAAATTAGGCGTCACAGAAATATACAATTCAGTTCATTAGTTTAATGATCTATTTTGTTACTTGTAACTTTTCTCTTTGATATTAATCAGTATAAATACAGTCTATCTACGCGTAAATTGATGGTTGTATGCGTCACGATACGTTGTCGTTGAGCTTTAATCCGCTTACGGCCGCGCAATGGTCCGTTCTGACATGATGCTTTTACCGCTGTATCACGATTCTCTATGTTTGTACCAAGATACGTTATAGGTTGTAATACCCTTTGTTTCTCTTTACCAATGATACCTAAGTACCAGCTCCCTGATACGCTATAGTGGACGTGCCAAGAAACGCTGACTGCTGTATATAGTGTTTGTTGTTGCGCTTTGATACATTAGGTGCCGTGCCAAAACACCGACTGCTGTATATATAGTGTTTGTTGTTATGCCTTGATACGTTAGGGGCCGCGCCAAAAATCACCGACTGCTGTATATAGTGATTGTTGTTGCGCCTTGATACGTTTGGGGCCGTGCCAAGAAGCACCGCCATGCTGTATATATTGTTAGTTGTTGCGCTCTGATACGTTTGCAGCCGTGCCAGGAAACATCGACTGCTGTACATTGTGTAAGTTGTTGCGCCCTGATACGCTAGCGGCCGTGCCAGGAAACACCAACTGCTGTTTAAAGTGTTAGTTGCTGCGCTTTGATACGTTAGCAGCAGTGCCACAAAACACCGACTGAAGTACACAGTGTACGTTGCTGCTCCCTGATACGTTAGCGGTCGTACCAAGAAACCTCGACTGCTGTTAGTTGTTAGTTAGTTGTTGCGCCCTGATGCGCTAGCGGCCGTGCCAAGAAACACCGACTTCTGTATATATTGTTAGTTGTCGCGTCCGATACGCTAGCAGCCGTGTCAAGAAACACTGACTGCTGTATATAGTGTTAGTTGTTGCGCCTTTATATGCTATCGGCCATGCCAAGAAACACCGACTGCTGTAAATAGTGTTAGTTGTTGCGCCCTGATACGCTAGCGGTCATGCCAGGAAACATCGACTGCGTTATGTAGTGTTAGTTGTTGTGCTCGGATAACTAGCGGCCGTGCCAGGAAACACCGACTGTTGTATATATATTGTTACTTGTTGCGCTCTGATACGCTAGCAGCGTGCCAAGAAACACCGACTGCTGTATTTATTGTAGTTTATTGCGCCCCGATACTTTAGCAGCCGTGCCGAGAAACACTGACTGCTGTATATATCGTTAATTGTTACGCCCTGATACGCTAGCGGCCGTGCCAAAAAAACACCGACTGCTGTATATAGTGTTAACTGTCGCGCCCTGATACGCTAGCGACAATCTGTCTCCTTCAATTCTCGTATTATTAAGGTAGAAAATTGCAAAACACATATATTCCTTGTTCTGACTTTAATTATCGGATATCTCTGTTCTTTTGTTTTCATTTGAATTAACCCAATGTTAGGAAATTCACACAGTTCAGAGCAGTTTTTATGCTGGTAACCCGGCAGTGAACAGGACGGCATCGTGCAGGAACAGATTTATGTTTACGGCAGCCTGGCCGATCGCTTATGAGGTGGGTCAAGTCCAGATCGCCGTGAACAACGTCACTTCAGAGAACCACAGTATCATTCTAAAATAGAATCGATTCTACTTCCTACGTCGAGACATTGACTCTAAGATACACCAGGGCCATCTTGTTGTGAACTTCTTTTATTTGTTGATCCGTGGCAGATGTTGTCCCAAATTTTGGAGGAAAATAATACGCAATGGCCAAGCATGGTGTACAAGATTTGTCATAGTCTCGTCCAATATAGAATCTCTTACGAGAATACGATTGGCACAGTATCAAACAGTGCATTCATCACAGGACGGCTGTGGCTTATTTTCGCTGCGAACAATGACGTCACTGTTGGGTTTTAAATTAACCAATTAACGACTATGTCTACTTGATTACAAATGCGACAAGGGTTATTGTCTTTCAAAATATATAATGAAAACAATAATTTTTGGTCGAAAATCGTTGGTCTCCCTTTCAGCTAAGGTGACTGATGTTTTTCCCTTAGGCCCACACTAAAGTGACGTGCCTCTTTCTGAAAGACCCCTTAGCTTAAAATCTAACGTAGCTACGCTACTTGTGTCTTCCCAGCCTTAGGAAATAAGCGAACGCTACCATGATTCTGCACTTTAATTTCCATAAAAATTGCATGCGCTTACTTTGACTTAAACCATCTCGTTTTCTTCCTGGAACACTTGTGGGTTAGGCGAACCCATAAAATGACCACTCGACGTCCATTTCCACGTCAAAATCAATAATTTCCCAACGGAACCCTCCTCTCGCTTTTGATCGACATAAAACGTCTTCCGTAAGGTCGGTAAGGTGGAGATTTGGTGTGAATTGCTTGGATCTCTCTAAGCATATCACGTGATTCCCAACGAGAAAGATGGCGGCAATTTGTCTCAAAATCTAAATAACCTCACATGAAATGCTTGGCATATAATTTGCACTGGAGTACATGTCTGGTGTATTGAACAAGCCGGTGAATATTCGACGAACAGGACAAAGTATTTTTGGCGTAGTACGATGGCATACGGATTCAATATCATATGTTGTTCAGAGGCAGGCCTTATTTCTGACAGTTTTGTATGGCTGTACGTCGTATCTCTATTGACTGTATAATACAAGTCTATAAGATAAGTATTCGAATCTCGGTCTAACGGGCCTTAATTTTCCTCTCAAGTATAACCTTAAGGTCACTTTAGCGCAAGACGGTTTTGTGAAACGGCTCTGGTCTGTTAATATCGAAAAACTATCACTTCCGGTTAGTGCTTGACTTTGTATTTTAATTATTTCCTAAACATTGAATTCAATTTGACACTTGCACGATTGGTTATAATTGAATACATATATATCCAACAATTTAAGAATAAAAAGTCTCAGCAATTCGTCCTTTTTTTAAACACCATAATCTTATTATTTTAATAATTTCTTCAGAACAAGAAAAACATTATAAGCACTTAAATAATAACACACTACAAATTATTCTTCTTTTAAAGGATGGAGATTCATTAAGAAGTATTTATTGACTATATGCCATGGCTCTAACAATAAAAGGTAAAACATTCCCAAAACTATTTGGCGCCTGAGATTAAAACTGTTCACAGTCTATGAGAAATATTCCCGTGTTATTGTAAGACTGTCCGCCTATTTAAACGACCAGGAAGTTTTACAATCTCCGATCAATGAAGTTTGGAAGTGAAAAAGTTAATTGAGCGAATCGTGTTTGATGACTTGAGAGAATTCAATTTGCAGCATCTAGTTTCTTGAATCGAAGCAGAAAAAATGCGCACCAACATGCAAGAGGTTTTATTTTATAATCTTGATAAATTATCTGATGTCAACCTCTATCGATAGTTTTTTTTTTTATAGTCAACAGACCTAGCAAAAATCAATTATATTTCCGCGATTAGAATTTACCGAAAACTGAAGCATTGAAATAAATCAAGTTAAAAACACACACCATAGTTTGTGTAGCGTAGCTTGTTAATTTCGCTCCAGCAGAACTTTTAAAACGACTTAACACAGTCCATACTAAGTGCTGATAAATGGATTATTTTCGTATAATAGGACATGTGTTAACTTATTTTGTTAAATATGATAACGTAGTATATATAAGAAATATATATATATATCAGTCGGTAGAGTGTTGGGCCTGTAACCCAAAGGTCCCGGGTTCGAATCCCGGTGGAGGCAAGCAAATTTTTCTCTCTTCATTTATTCAAAATATATATATATATATATATTACATATGATTTACATAATAGCTAAGGCTCGGTGGTGTAGTAGACAGAAGAAGTGTGAAAATTATAATGTATTTGTCATTGTTTAATTAAAGTGTTTTATGGAAATAAACTTAGCAAGATTTTCAATGGTCCCAAGTTGTACCACAATCGGCAGCGCTCGGTAACACTAGACCAGGAGTGGGTGGACGGTGTATATCACTCCCCTGGCCATTCAACTGTTCTTCTTCCTCCAGTAATAAAAAAGTCTTAAAAATGACGTCAGGGGTAAAACTGATTCACAACAGTAATCCTAAGTATAAGATGGCTAGTCAAAAACTCAGAATCAATTTCTCAACGGTAGAGAATGAATTGAATGATTGTGCCAATGTGCCTACGAGACAGTCATCGAGGACAACAAATCATCCTTGATGTTCAATCTCATTTAATTTCTCTAGAAGTTTCGTGTTTATAAGACGCGAGGCTATTTATACAGAAACATTTCAGTGCACTAACACGGACCTGATAACAACCCTGGTGAAGTCCAAATTTAATGAAATCTGTCACCACAAGAGACGCTTTCATAGGTTTGGTGATTGATTGATCGACGCCGCAATTAAGTGTAAGCCTATTTTAATTATATGAAGGCGGTGCACTTTCAAAGAGCGAATAACTACAGAACCATAGTGTGGAGTGTTATATACATACGCACTGTTTGAAAATTATTGTTCCGCCAGAGCTGGCAGCATAAATATACTTGAAGTATACTGCCTTGAGCCAGAAGGGCGATTCATAACGATAGCATCGCTTCAACATGACGGAGCAATAGTCAACGATGTTCCAGGCCTAAGAAAATCAACCAGACAAAACTGCAGCTTATCGCCCAATGTTTCAGTATTAAATCGTAACAAGCTATTCGAGCGTCAAAGACCTCACAAACAGCCTTGCAGTGCCTGTAGCGCTGACAAGGGGAAATACTCTTGCCACCATCCCATTTTAAGCCCTTTACTTCATTTGGAGACGGTTTCAATCAACATTCCGTATAATGTTCTCGTTTTGCCTGCTGTAGTGATAGACTATAGTTTTAATGAATCAATGTATCTACCCTTATGTTGATCGACAAATGTACCCATCTCTCTTAGTTGGGGTGTCTGATTTGTACAGGTGTTCAAAAACTGTGCAAGACAACCATTTTGTTGTATATTTCGTTATGTACATCACAAATTCCAATAAATAAAATAAAAGTATTTTATTCTACAGCTATCCTTGTTCCCTATTGATGGCTTGATGGAACTATAACTTCTTACTGTAATTCACAGGAATCTTCGATCTGTTCATATTATACATAAAGAAAAAGATACGTATTTCCTCATGTTTCACATAATTTATATTTATTCGCTTTCTGCTTAAATGATATTCAAGATTTTTGACGACTTTGCCATGCTGCCTGATGAATAAACGGAAGAAAAACGATTGAAATCATCCAGAGATTTCTGAATCAGTTATTAAAATGCAACATATTTTTACCTATAGATTGTTTGAATATATACAAACATTTAAGATTTGTATGCAATATGACTGTGTGTGCTGATACAAATAAGTTATGTTCACTTAAATATGTATAAAAACAAAACAATAAAAACACATAAGTATAAAGTATTTAAAATAAAATTAAGGTTGTCTTGTTTCAATCCGATTCACTACGACAGGGGACATCTGATTAAAACCATATGTCAATTAGCATACTGATATTACAAGTTATTGGAACTTTGTGATTGGTCATTTTAAACGAACCAATCGATTGTTGATTGGTCGTATTAAGTCAGCCAATCAACGTCGTTTGGTATATGATTCTGTAGATTGACACAAGCTTAACATATTTAAAATCATTGGATTTTCAAAGCGAAATAGTTTAATATTACAGTTATACTTCAACCTCTTTCCTAGGACCTGGATATTTTAATTATACCTATCTTGCTATTATTCCTGGAAAGCGATAGCCTGTATTTTGTACAAAAATGTGACTTCGTTTGGCTATTCGTTGCACAATCTGTCCCAGACATCTTTAGTGAACCCCTGACAGAGTAAACATGACAATAAGAAAGCAGTAGGCAACTCGTATCTGATATCTCAAGCACCAAGTCCTCTATGAGTATTGACTTATATTGACGTATTGACATTAGACATAAGTCAAGTACGGAGCTAATATGAACAAAATAAACCTATCTCGATTAGGAAACAAACATAGGAGTTCTATTGCAGCCCAAATCCTCGTGAATTGCTTACTTCCTATCGTTTTAACAAGAACCATAGTAATATCTCGGAGACGTAGATATGATATCATGTTGGTATAGCGCCCTTTGACTTACATGTTATTATCAACACTACGTTAAACCAATCAATAATTAAAAACGCAAGTTTAATAAGAACATTTTCTTTAAGAATAATCCGAAATACCCAGAAAACATTTGAAATTCTGAGAGTTAAATATCGAGATTGACAGGGATATCAAGAGATAGGTGGATCCTGAAAAGAAATGCAGTAAAGTAACAAATGTCCCGAAACTGGATTCAGTTAGCAAGCCTTTAAATTATAATTCAATTTTCTAAAGCAGCACGTCTGTACAGATTCTGGGGCAGTTGGAGGAGTTTTATGTTGCCCTGGTTTTCTCAGAGTTAAGAGGCAACAGAAGCTGATATGTTTGTGGTGTGAGTGTACTACATCTTGTGATTGTTCTGTGTTATGAAACACCGAGATAATCATCAGTCAACTAATGCTTTTGTTAATTGGACCCTCTTAACTGACCACGAGAAACATCTTTATGGTGAAGCTGTAGATAGTACTCTTTGTCAACCAACGCCGCCCACAGATGTTATCCCATCTTCGCGAGCCAAGGTTAAGACATGGGTGTATTAACTTTGGCATATTACAAACCTCTATCGTGTTATCTGAGTCGAATGAGGCACATAATCTTGTCCCATTTGGGGTTTTCCCCTAATTCCATCGGCCAATGAAATAAACCGATTCAACGACAGTAGGAGTCTATACGACCGAGGGAAAATAATGACTGAAAGCAGTGCTAGAAATCAACTTATAAACATGATCAGGAGAAGGTTTTCTGTTCACAGTTTAAATAATATCCAAATCCGATCGTTGTATTTCTTGGAGTCTCATTTTGTAACGATCAAGTACCATTTAGCTTTTAAACACAGACGTGCTGTAGCCTACGCAAGGCATGGAGGTAATTCGGCGACGGTTTTAATCAAATGGTGGAGTCGGGAAATGTTTGAAAAGAACTATCAAAACAAATACACGTGACTGTTGTGCGATAGAGTGTCGCACGATTTTTGGGTGTATGCTGCCAGTAGAAATCCAGCATTTGAGGCTAAGCCAGAACACAAAAAAGCCATGAAATGTCGCATGGTGTCTCCATAGCACCATGCGTTCGGATGTTGATGTTATCCTTGCAATGGTTCTGATTGTAACTATAGGCACAGTGAAATAATTGATCCGAATTGGACCAGGTATGTCCGAATGTTGCGGTTGTATATAGTTGGCTTGTATCCCGAGAGCTGGTCTAATCGCAGACAACCCGCGCAAAACAAAAACACAAATGTAGGTATCATTGCAGTGTTTTAGACAGGAAGAACAACTATTTGAGCCGAAAAATGGCAAAGACATTGATACAATATTCTTATAACGATTTCTGGAAAGAAATTGAAATCAATAACAATGAGCACTAATCTCTTCCAAACAGAAATTGAGAAGGTGCTCTGGAAATAACTAACCTCTGAAAGGATTTTTTTGTCTGTACTGAAACATATAAACAGGATGTTATAGACAAAATACATGTATCTGTGTACAAATATTGGTCCCCGGTTGTATCTTTTCTCTGTTTCTCCGCCTAATAATAAATAGGCCTATGAAAATGGGAAAATCTCCAGGCAGTGATGGGTTGTTTGCTGAACATCTACAAAATGCCCCTGTCAATGTGTATTTTTCATCTTTGTTCATTGCGAATCATGGTCATATGACTGCTAAAATGGGTAAAGTCACTATCACGTCAATTGTTAAAAACAAAACAGGCAATATTGACGAGTTTTATCATCACAGACCAATTAGGCCACCAGTTGTAAGCAAGCAAGTGGCTAGAAATAGAGTTTTATTTCGGCAATCGGGGTGCTAGATATTTTTGTTTAAATTTAGGTGGAGGAATGTGTAAAAAGTTATCCACGTAACTCTTGCACATTTTTTTACTTAGAGAGCTTTTACATGTAACATGCTGAACCATGCGGAACAAGGGTGTTTTAAATATGTGCTAAACAAGGATTTCAAGAGACAGTGAAATTTGGTGGGCTAGTAGAACTGTATAGTATAAGGGATATTTGCAAAATAATCTCGTCATTTTACAGTAAAAACTGAAACACTGTCATTCGTTTTAGATTTACTCGGTTCATTTAACCGTAACACCATACTTAACATTAAAATATTCTGATGTACAGAACTAATATACCTCTTTTTAGGGTTATCGGTGTAACTCCATGTAATTAAGCAGCACAATAAATTTGGGTTCAAACAACGCTCTGAATGTTACACTAGAGAGCCTGCAATATGCTACTTCATTCAATAAGTAAAGTGACGAAATTTGGACCCGCTATAGTGCTATTTATAATAAAGTTATGTAGGCCAGCTGGTAGGCCAATATATATACCATGGTTCACAATAACGTATTTCCAACTCCAGACTGTCATGATGCTGAATTTTGAGTCTAGTTTATATCCGACAAGCTTAATTAGTACAAAGTAGGTCAAGTTAAACACCCAGTTTTATCTACATGTAAAGCTTTATGCTATAACAGGAGCCCTCTGGCTAAGGATAGTTTGTTTGAGAATTAGCAATGCTGTCTATTCGGCACTGGAGGAAGATTAACTTTCCAACAGTATCAACACACTTCACATTTTATAGTTGAGATAGTGTCAATTATTGTTGGAAATACACCGCCGTCATATAAGTGAAATACCTTAAGCATGGCGTAAAAACATATCAATCAATCAATCAATCAATCAATCAATCAATCAATCAATCAATCAACCAACCAGCCAACCAACCAACCAACCAGCCAACCAATCAATCAATCAATCAATCAATCAATCAACCAACCAACCAACCAACCACTCACTC
>JAQQZZ010146282.1:0-27013 GCA_030265115.1 Mopalia vespertina | reverse complement strand
CGGGGCCTTTCTCAAGTGAATACAATCATAAAATTCAAAAAGACTTATACAATTATTAACATGATTTAAACCAATCATTTTCTGATTGGTTTTAATCATGGTAATAATTGTATAAGTATAAGTATTAAAATAATTGTATATTATGTTTGTGTTTTATTAAACTCAACCCATGTAGGAGTCTTAAACAATATATCATCATAGCTGTTGTTGCATATTGCACCAATATAGTAATAAACACCATAACTCTTGGACAAAAGAAAACTGGGATTATGAGTATATTTTTTTCAAAATAAGCCTTTAGTGGGAGCCCTGCTAGCTACTTGTGTAACTATATTCACAACTGTATGTGTTGTGAACATATCTTAAAAACAAATTCGCAGGTTAATTTCAAACTTGTAGCTTCATCCCGTTAACACAACAGATATTATTTATATTAATACCCCAAGCTTTTATCCTCTCTGAAGGAATGCCCATTTTCTTTCACAACATTTATAAGCAATGGTATAGTTCCGCAAAGCAATATTAGCCTGATTTGACAGTAATTACCATCACAACACCATTCAACACTAGTTGTCAGGACAGAGATCGCTTTGTGGAGCGGGGCCCCTGGGCTGTAATATTTACTATGGTTCAGTTATCTGCAATATTATCCGTTGCTAGAATTTCAGATGTGAATTACCTTGAATAGGATAATGTGAACGAAGAAATGAAATCTATGTTTTCAAACAAGTTTGTTCTATCTGTGCAAATTATTTTGAGACCGAATGGTGTTGTGCAGGGTAATCTCGGCAAAGCAATTTGGGTGAGCACCCGGTGAATTTCTTCAGCCATTCAAACATAGACCATGGAGTTCTGCACCCTACTATGCAGGTCTCCTCAGGCTTTTAAAGGAGTTGTGTGCCACTTATTATCCATTCAAGCCCACGGAATAGGCAGGTGCAAAACTGCTCAGGATGCGATCATGTTGAATTTTTGGGTGCATACTTGTACCATTTTTTTTATTTTAGTAGTTTTGCTTGTTCTGTAATTGACACAGGATTAACAGGAGAAGGGTTCACACACACCATTTACGGGATTAGACCGATTGGCTAGCTGTTCTCAGAGTTAAAGGGCAATACAAAGTCAATCTGTTTGCGATGTCTTGTGATTTCATGGTTTCTTTGAAGTGAAATTAATAGAGCAGACACTCCCATTATTTAATAGTGTGGACACACCCCCAACCTATGGGGCAGACGTTCTAGACGACAATGCCCCTCAGAACATGTCTTGTTGAACAAGAATCTTTTTCAAGCTTTGACAGATATTTTATGCAGTGATTAATGACAACATTATTTCAAAAAATCAAAATGAAGTTGGAGAGGAAAGCTTGTATATTGTAGGTGTTCATTATCTCTCTCTTAACCGCTGATCCTGTCCCCGACTATAAATAACTTACATAAAAAAAGACAAAAAGCTTTTTGAGATCTTTAATATTTTATCTTTATTTGCAAAGATACAAGTTGACATTCGGGTCTTTGCCAAGATAGTATGTATATATATACATATAAAATTAACCATTCGTCAATTCATTTGAGACGACTGGCATAACACCAAATGTCAACACACACACACGTATTCGTGTAATAGCCTCCTATCTTTATAAAATCGGACTGGAGAAAATAAAATTAAAAGAAAGAGGGAGAATTTAATTAACAGAATTTTAAAATACTGAATATGTCCCTTAGATTGAAAAAGATTCGAAGAGGAGTAGACATCATATTCTACCTATCATAGAACAAACTCACACATTTATTCATTCTGATCAAACAGGAGGAATTCCCATTAGCCAGCCACACTCTGTACCCATTGCCTCTAATATAGACAACCAGACACTTACCGTATAACTTCTAGCAGTTAGGACACTAATTTTGGGACTGTCCTCAGAAATAACATGTAAGAACCCCTGTGGTAAAGCCTTTTTGTCTGTCCCAACTGCTAGAAGTTATAGGGTATATCTTGATGGTAGCCGCTCATTCTCAGTAGTCCTGTGAGGGCTAATCTTCTCCTAAATTCTATAGATTAACCTTGGTAGGTGTAATGAGAATGAACAGATACAAACTAGATACAAGTGTCTTGAGACAACTACATGCAGCATAACCCATGGAACATTGGAAACTAGCATAACCCATGGAACATTGGAAACTAACATAACCCATGGAACATTGGAAACTGACATAACCCATGGAACACTGGAAACTAGCATAACCCAATAACACACTGATAACATAACATGAGATAAACACCACACAAAAACCCTTTTAGACACTCATTCACTCAAGACTTCTGTTAAACACTTGCAACCTTCAGGGACTACATGGCGTTGCAAGCTTACAATACACAATACTAGCATAACATTTTTATAAGTACAGAACAAAAACCTAGTTCCACACATATGGCCCCTTGAATACCCAACACACATATACTGGAATCACACAGTCTAGCCCTTCATCCAGGCCAGAGAACACACAGATCGGCAAACAGCTATTGACATTTAATTCCCAATCTTAATTCACCCACAGGTAATAATCTGCCAAAGAGTCATCCACAGAGCGTTAGAACTTATCTGAATCCTTCATGTCACAAAACTTAATTTTTTTTTAAACTGAACTTTCTCATCATGGTCAGAAGTTAGCCGAAGTTGTGGAATAAACTTTCACAATATTGTTGCAGAGTAACGGAGACAATTCACATGCATTTCAGTAAAATGGATTGATCAACATCCGCCTATCAGATTTCATGGAAACAAGTTCTGACCGCATTTGGTGGTAATACTACATGGTTATATACATCATGTGACAATTTGTTTTCCAACAAGTGCAATTTAATTTATCATGGCTAAGATTTTTAGATTTTATCAACAGTTAAATTCATGTTAAAGTCACAATGACTAAGAATGTTATAGAAGCAGCATGGCTCGACAGATTGTTTGGTGTTTAGCGCCATGCTCCAGAGAACTCCACATGTACAACTGAGAGCCATGGACTACAGCAGTAACTAGTCATACGAACTTAAATAATGATTTTTTTTCTCCATTGGAAAATGGTTACGATTGGCTCTGATATTGGAATTGTAGAACTGAACTTTGTGTTCTCCAACAGTTAACAGTGTCTATTAGAAACCTCAAATGTTGAGTGTTTGTTTTATTGGGGTTTAACGTCATAACCAATTACTTAATATATGACGACAGATTGTCAACCTCACACTGTTCCTTGCAGAATTAGGGTGGAAGCCCAAAAGGATATCCCGTAAAAAAAAACCTGCGATCCTAAATTGTTGAGTGTTTTGATTGTGGGAAAATAATGACTGATAAAATAATGACTGCATGGCAAATCTCCAAACCCGTTGACCTTAACTAAAGTGTTGTCCAACTTGGTCTTGTTTTGGCTGACTGCCCTTTAAGTATTAGGTTTGCATTGACCAAAGTCATAACTTGGTGAAGGACAATCCAGGTGAAATTCCCATATTTCCGTTTTAATGTCTATTGTCAGTTCCTGAAAATTGTTATTAAAACATAAAAATAGAACTTCAACATGCATTCTAGATCTTAATTTGTTTGTCAGGGGTATAAATGTTGAACTATTCTGTGGATTGTGGAAATCACTCTATTTGCATTAAAATGTAGCTTAGAATGCGAGATTTTAATAGTCTACATGTAATTCAGATTTAAGAGCCCATTTTTTCATTTTACTAGCAGGACTAGTAAAAAATAATCAGTTTAGACCGTTTTAATTAACGTTGAATTTTGTGACCACCAAAGCCAAAATTGCAATGAATTACAATCAGAAACAACTAGAATTTAATTTAAGAAAAATATACACGGTCGGAGAAAATTTTACTGTTATACTGTTTACTGGCCAACAAAGTTTTTAACTGGTCTGTATAAAAAGCTATAACTTTAAAACTGGAGTGTGACAACCCAAATTGAAAAAGAAATTAAAGTAGTGATCACCTTTTTTGCCATTGATCTGATTTCCACCCTTCATGTTTTTTATTTCAGCTTTAATGCCGTACTAAAAACTATTCACCTGTATGACAGCTTGCCGCCCATAATGATCTCAAATGAAATTACAATTTTAAGCCTACCCAGAAACCTCTCGGAGAGTTTATCTAGAACATAAGATTACGTTTTAATTGATATCCCTGTGCCAGTGTGTCTAATTTGACAACGCATAAATTAAAGCCAAATCCTGTTTTTGTCCATATTTTTTCCAGATTACTATGGCTGCAACTAGAACTAATTGTTCAGGACTTCCTGGACAGAGCTCTAAACTCATACAGTTTCGTATTTCTGTCAAAAATGTATAATCGTTTTCATAAAGGGTCAACAAAAATGTATACATTAATATTAAAAACAATAGTTGTTTTTTATTTAGTTCGTCACATAGCTAATATAATAAATCTTACATAAAGTTTAAAAGAATAAAACAAAATCACTCATGGGTGGAAAACAAAGAAAAACAGATTAAAACTAATTTAAAAAGATATCACAGCAAACTGCTCTTGAACAATTCTACAAATAGTAGGCAGCCTTGAACAGATATTCCTCAGTTCCCTATAGCCACTGAATCATTTCTGTAAGGAGGTGAATCCTGTGGTACGTTGTGTAACATGGGATCCATGGCCTTCATGTTTTGGTTTCACTCCTAAATATGCATGTAACCATCTAGATATGATAGCATTCCTTGCTACACCATCATTCATCAGGCAGAATACATGGTATTCCACACTCCATCAGCCAGACTTGACACCATTCTCACCTTGCAGACAGGAAAACAAAATAAATCACTTTGCCTAGGTATATGCCTTTAACAGTATAGTCCGAGACAAGTGTGTGACAGATAGTGAGTAACTGGTGAGTTACTGCACATTGATCCCTACGCTTTTAACCAAACTGTTACTCAGCTCAGATAAGTCAAATAGTCCAGGGAGGCCCATGTCTGACAGCTTCCTCACACCATTATGCAATAGATCCAATTGACATCGTAGGAGTGCCTGTTCTTTCTTCATCTCACATCAACTGCTAGATGACCATATTACCACAGATTGAATTCAGCCTCTAATCCAGAGTTCGCTCACATCACACAATGGTTAAGGTTTTTCTAATTGTCAGTTCACAGTTCACCCCTGAAGCAGGTGGTCAAAACGTTTTATTTATTCCATCGGACATTGGTGAAAGTTTGTACCGACATTGCTCATCTTGTTTGCCTATCTGTTTGGGGTGGAGCGCTAAGTTCACGGACATTGGATGAATAAAACAAGCCCCTTGTGGTTAATGAAAATAAAGACAAACTTAAATCTTTTTTTCACTTCAGCCACAATATTGATGCAGTGGATTCTAAAATGCTTAACATCAAACAAAACAGGGATGCTCCTACATGTATTCAGAAGTTCTTTCTAAAATACGAACACTTGTCAAGCATTTTCAATTGTTTTTCGGCAAATCATACAGAACTAACCAAGGTCAACCAGGTATGCACCTAGAAGTTTTTCCAGATTTAAGTGAAGAAAACTCAAAAAGAGTCAAAAACTTAAAGCCAGCATTCAAATTAAACCACACCCTTCTCCACAAGTAACAGATCTGTACACAACAAATTGTTGGAAAAAGTTCTCTCCTCCTTTCAAGTCCTGGTTTCGTGAAGCGAATAATGCAGTAGGGGCTCTGAAAGCAGCATAACTGGAGAACAAGTCTTTGAAAACAGAACTTTATCAGTACAAACTGTGGGTCCTCATTCTTATACTGGATTTATGTAAACCAATTGTAAAATTGGTCAATGCTGAATCGGACAAAGTTTCACAGACATCAAACACAGCAGGAATAGCCCTTTCACCTGTGACACATAGCATCAGAAAGTTTGCCTTAATACAACAGCACCAAAATATGAGACCCACCCATCAAACTGCTCCAAACAACTTCAATTCAGTAAGTGTAGACCACTATACGTCTACTTTCAAATGTCATAGCACTGATTGCCCATTGGCGAGTCTCACTCCAGACCTTCTATCTGCCCCACATTGATCCGATCAGGAGCGGCATGCACTGTAAAGCCTAGGTTACTCGCGTCAAGCTTCTGCATTCTCTTCTTTCCTTTACTTTTCTTATTTCGAGCACTATCACTGTCACCATAGGAACTGAGTGGACGGGATTCCTTGGGATTAACGGCCAGAGCAGGTCCCCAAATACTGTCCTGTAAATACACAAAATATTTTGATGATTAATTACACTGTATGACTTCTGCCTCAGATTCTGTCCAGCCTCCCCAACACTCTTCAGCCTAGCCCAGAGATAAATTAAAACCCATCCCTGGCCAGATACTCAACGTTTGAGTATCTGAGCAGGGATGGGTTTTAATCATACATCCCCAGGCCTGTGCTGTTGGGGAGAACAGACAGAACGGGGTTTCCCCATGGTTATGCAAACTTAATTGAGGAGGACCGATTTATAGGTTTCCAAAATTGTTTGCAGTGTTATTCTTAATTTGCATTTTGCCACTGATTTTGACATCCAATTATCAATAAAGACTGTATTTAAAAGCAATTTTGCTTTTTTATTTTACACAAAGGCACATACTTAAATTTTAAAAAATCCTCAAACCAGGGGAAAATGCAAATGTTAGGTTATCTCACACAATTTTAGAGGACCGATTTTAAGGCTCTGCCAGAAAATATTACAGCACAGGCCTGATCCCAGACATTAATAAGAGTCTTTATTAATGATTTACATCTACTTCAGTTGATGGATTGTGGATCGTTTGATTGGGGTTTACATCATACTCAAAAGTACTTCACTTATACGACGATGGATAGTCCATTTACAATTCCCAGCTTAAATATGGTGGAAAACTGAGGAAACCTCTCCACCCTCATTCGACCAACACATAAACTTATTTGTCGGTGGTGTACTCCAACAGTAGTGAACACCACCATAAAAGGGGATTTGTTTTTCTATATTAAGAAAAGAATATTCCTCAATTTCTTTGCTGAGGAAAAGGTAACATGCTGCCATACAAGTGAGGACGTATGATGTCCAAATTTGTTTTTACACAAAACTAATGCAGATTTGTTAAGTTGGGGAAATACAAAATTCAATAATTTCTGTCCAGAAAACTCACTTCTTCCTCCTTCTGTTGCTGTTTGGCTTTGTTTTTATAATAACTTCTTTTCTCCAGAAACTGTTTGGCAAAGTCTGCAGAAGCTTTGGATTCACCCAAGTATGACTTAACATAATCATGTACCTGCACAACATAAAGGGGAGTCAATTCAAGGTCATTATACATGTACGTCTAATAATAATTGAAGCATTTTTAATGTAAATACATAGGCTTGGTTAAACGCCATACTTCAGGTTATTTCAGTGAGCAGAGATAGAAGACACACAGCCAATTAACCCACCCAAAGTCACGGTATCCTGCTACTTGATTTACATCACACCTACCTTAAATAAATATGATGCTCAGACTTACTATCTATTATGAGATCAGTAAAGTGTATCTAGTCTTTTAAAATTGTACAGATATATACTTTATTCATTAAAAACAAAGAGAGTGGAGCAGATCGGTGAACTATTTTTCAGGGCTCCAGGTGCCTGATAAAATGTTGTGGTGTTAGACACTCACCTCATAAGGAGATTCTACCTCTTGTAGGAAGGCAACAAATGTGGGTACTGTAACATAAACAAACAATTGTGATATTATGGCAGTCTTAAATTGGTCCAGACTTGTAGTTTGTCAAAGCACATTTGGTGTAGAATTATAACAAAGAATTTACAACTCTCACCTATTTAACTGTCAGGATAGCTATGATAAGAGTGGCAATTTCAATTATTCTCTTAATGGCTAAGATCACATCAATAATAGTATAAGTTTCTATAATTTTATGTGTGTATTCACAAAAAATAGGCCTCGCCATATTCTAAGGCCCAAAAGCTCTCAGAAGTAAATGTTTATGTGGAGTAGCTTAGTATATCAATGGAGCTGGTATGGTTATGTATAACGTGGCTTCAAGCTCCATGATTATTTTCTGGTATAAATACACTACAATTGGCAAGATATGGCCTCACTGTTGATCACAAACAGACTGGCTGCATGTTCCAACTAGCTCTAAGAATATGTACATTAGGGAATAGGAAGTTCATTCCCAAACGCCCGCTCATTGCGATAGGAAGCTCCCTTTAAGTAGTTTACATTTTGAGTTTGCTTAGCTCTTTCATGTTGTGGGGTGAGCAACTACATTATTTTAAATCTTGACATTGTCTAGGCCCTAAGAGTTGGGTGAAGAGAAACCTTGAGATTTAAGCTGCTAGGAGGTGTGTTTCATTAGCATGATGTCCGTGTACCAAGAGGCACACAGCTCAGCACAACCATAATGTGAATACATAGTAGTTAAATAACAGTACTTTGCAGCAAGAGCTCACCTGTTCCGCCAATGAAAAGGAATGCATTCCTATGACATTTAAGGTAACAATACAAAGTTAACTAATTTGTCTTTATAAGGCTTGTTAGAGTAATGATATGGCATACAGTGAACCGAGCTGATAATATCCATCTCGTTTTATGTTGTGTGCTATTAACCCAAAATTTCAGAATAATCTGGCCTATCAATGTTATGGAGTTATGGTATTTAACGCAAATTTACTTCAAAACATCGTTTAATAAATTAATGTGTATACAATGAGCTGAACTCATAATATCCCTCTCCTCTCATGTTGTGTGACATTTGCACAAAATTTAAGGACAATCAGGCTATTCAATTTGGACATTCAGTACTTACTTCGTACAGGCGAGCTAATAAAATAGCTCTGTTAGCAGATTTAGTTTGCCTCTAGACCAAGCAGTGAATTAACATTCTGATTTTAACCAAATTTACACTGCTAGTGAATACTAATACACTTACCATCAACAGAAGTTGCCATTCCCATTAAAACTTTTTCGCACCATTGAGTAAATTCGTCTTCCGGCGTCACTGTGCGGAATAATCTCTGCACGGCTTCCTGTCAGGATGGAAAACAAATCTAGTCAGATTCAAAACTACAGTCAACCAAAAACAGGCTGCCAGATCTAGTCAAAATGTATAAACATCAAATCAACTGAAGTAAGCGTGTTCAATGACACTAGCAGGAAGTTATGTACCTAACAATTTGAATTAATCAAAAGGTGTATATCACTGTGCCAAGATGTATTTCAGATAAAGGACGACGATGTTCACCCACATTAAATAATCTCACTAGGACAACCTCTGTTGAACAATAAGTGTTCCCCCATTGTTATGTTTATACGACATTATGACGACATCAAAAAGATAGGCCAATGGGCGGCAATTATGACGCGGACATCTAAAATTAACCCACAATTAACAGAGGTATTTTGCTAAATATTGATGAAAGATAACATTTGTTCACCACATTTGATATTAAATGATAATGAGTAAGCCTACACCAGCCAGTAGGACAAGTTGATAATATTGATTTGTTCGTTTGATTGGGGTTTAACGTTGTACTGAAGGGTATTTCACTTATATGACGACAGATTATCCACTTCACACTGTTCCTTGCCTAATTACAGTGGAAAACTGAGAGGAAACCTCGTAAAAACCAACCCTGCAATTGCCAGAGCCACATCGTGTGACTCACTCATATACCCGAGGGTCGACAGGCAGACTCAATCCTGTGAATGGTAGATCGAATTATGATGAATAAGCGCACACACTACCACTAAGCCACGGCCCAGTTGATAAGAATACTGCTAATGATGAAGGGTAACAATAGTTCTTTTATTTAATAGAGAGACAAATATAATAGTACTGACCTCATCTCGAGATGGTTTGGCTGTTGTCTTGTTTGTTGACTTTGTTTTGGCAGTGTTCCGATTTGATGACGTGTTAACAGATTTGCCTCCTAAAGCTGGGAAATTATTATCTCTGAAAGAAACAAAATTAAAACCATCATTAAAACAAAAGAATTCTTCATAATTAAAAAATAATATCAAGATTATAAGCTTTATGAAAATACAATAATAAAAAATGCTTTGTAAGAAGTTGTTATATACAGCCTTAATTTTCTTTATTGGCATCTGATCAAGAAATAGCTTACATGGCAATTCTGATCAAATCACCTGGCTGCAATCTAAGTTCAACACGTGGCTGTATTAAACTTGGCACATTCAACATTATCATGTTAAGTGGGTCAACTAAAGACACATAATCTCACCAATCAAATAGATATGTCATAGCATAGAAGTTCAGCCTTATAGGACATGTTATCGGTCGATTGTTTGTTTGATTGGGGTTTAACGTCGTACTTAAGGGTATTTGACTTATTTGATGGATTGTCCACTTCACACTGTTCCTTGCCGAATGGCGGTGGAAATCTGAGAGGAAACCTTGTGAAACGACCCGATCGATTGCCGGAGCTACATCGTGCGACTCACTCATATTAGGGATGGTTGACAGGCTACACTATTATGAAGAAAGATTTTGTGTAGGTCAACCAAATTGAGCTTTTAAAAAAAAGAATGTTATTTATTGCCTCACAAATGTTACTTATCTTTTCTTTTATAGAGTATAATGTGTTGAGGTTTTCCATCTGGCTCAACTTAAATACTTACACAGGTTTTTGAGTCTTTCGAGAATTTTTATTACTCTGTTGGACAGTAGGTTCTTCCCAGACTGGTTTCTGAGCATTGCCCCATGCACCCTCCGACGCCCAGGTTGAAGAGATTGAGGCTCCTCCTCCCCACACAGTGGCTGCACCCAGTGGTAGATTGGGCTGAAAGGGGATAGACACCATAAATTAATGTGTATCAATGAATTGAAGGATTGGTGCAATGGCTTATTCAAGGTTACTCCACTAATAAGTTATATTTGTCGGATATGATGCGTATTGTCCACTTTTCACTGCACTGTTAAAATACAGTGAAAATTCCCAAAGTCACCTTTCTGAACTCCCTCATATACTGGAGGGGGCTTGAACCTGTGAGCAGAACATTGAGCACGGATCAGCAGTCCAGGGAACCACATTAAAAGTTATACAAATACTAGTACATTATCGCTATAAGGCCACACCAATTTTATTTTGTGGTTCACGGGCAGAACTTTATTTTTTCCGAAGTCGGAGGAGAAAATAAAAATAAAAATGCTACACTATCAAATACAGCTGTTTATTTCAACAAAAAAGGTAAACACCGTAAACTTATTATTTATCTAAAGACGGTTTTAGAATACATGGTTTTTAGCACTGGGATGACTGTTTCAGAATTAAAACACATCAAAATTCACAATCGGAACATCAAATGTCAAATAAAACAGACGATTTTTTACTTTTATTTTACTGCATTTTCTCCATTTTTGAAGTCAGAGGGCCCGTGAACCACAAAATAAAATTGGTGACGCCTAAACTGCTCTCGGGTGCAAATTCTATTTGGCTATTGCATTAGTGGGCATGTTAGTTCAAAGGTTAAGGACATCACTCTGCAACAAAAAGACATCCACTAGAAGATACAACAGCACCTGGTTCTGTTTAATAAACAAGTACCTTAACCGACTGCTGTGTTTGTTTCTTTTGTTTCTCCAACGCCAACTGTCTTGTTTGTTCCTCCTGGATCTCTATCAATGACTTAGGACTGTTGGACTGTACAGGTACAAAGTTACTGCAATAATCAAGAACAATGTGAAATATACATGTCTTTGATTGGTTTACTGTCAAAGGTTTCCATTACAGGACCGAGAGGGAAAATACTGATTGAATAATGAATACTGTAAAGTACTTAATTTTCGAGTGGAATTATTTTTTCGCGCTATTTGCAGTTACACATTTTTCGCGAAAATTAATTCAATACAACAATACAATGTAACCACACTATAATGCGCCACGGTATACCACATACACAATGTTCACATTAGTCTATATAATTATAACAGAATTAGTCTACTGGTAAACCAGCTGGAAAATACTCTGCGAGTGGGTTAAACAAGTCGCGGCAGATATAACATCATGTTGTTGTTATTGTCATTGTAGCTTATTGTATCTAAAGCTGACCGCATGTGTTTACCAAAACAAATAGCTAATCTGGTAAAGTATCATTGCAAGGCACTATCAGGGTACATATGGTGCAGTTAATGCAAAGCTTTAGAAATTTAACAGAAGTAATCCAGTTGCGTTCGTTTATTGGATTTATTGGCTGTATAGCCGGAGTCCACTAACCAGGCCTCGGCAGTCTATATCATACTGTTTAGTGTAAAAGTTGATTTTAAAACATGTTTTTGTTCAAATAAGTTACAAGGCTGGAGTTGTCTCAGCTGGCACAACAGTTTGACACTTACTTCCCTGAATTAACTCACAGCTAGGTGCATCAAACCAGACCACGTGGACTTGTGTTTGTTCGCTCATGGTAGGTGTGAACATATAAGTGAGTTACATGTACATAGCTGATAATCCCTACCCAACTGAATAGCTAAGCACTTCTCAACATTAAACCATTGGACAAGTGTTCAGAGAAAACATGCACAATTTCTTTAATTTTTGTGATTGTGATACGTAAATACGCGAAAACAAATTCCAGCGAATTTAATGAAAACATAAGAACGCGAAAACTAATTCCCGCAAATGAAAAGTACTTTACAGTAATAACATCAACTTAACCTCGACGTCTAGGATTGATTAACTGATTAGATGCCACATTCAGTTATGCTGTGGCGTGAACTACTCCTAGTTGTTGGTCATTGAGTAGAGCAGACAACTTTGGGGTAATCAAGGACCCCAGTAGTAATACAGTTTGAATCCTCATCAGGTTACTAACACATATAAAATCATTTTTGTACACGACCTGGAGTTGTTGTGATTATTTTCTTTACTCTTACAACTTAGGCTTGTTTATTGGTCATTCAGTAGAGTCTTTTAAACAAACAGAAATAGCAGGATTTTTTGTTTATTAGTTGAAATGTTTAAATCTTCACTTTGACATGTCAGCAATAACTATTTTCAATAGAGGCATTGTTTACAAAATCAGCATAAGAAATATCTAGAGGTGATAATAGGTGAAATTGGACTTACAGTTGTTTTGCCCAGGATTTAGCTTGTTGTTGAACTTGTTGTTGTTGTTTTTGTTGCTGTTGAATGACAGCCATTTGTCTTCTATGGACCTCAGCTTGTCTCTGTCAAACAAAGAGGACATAAGTTTATTCATTTCAAAACTACCAGGCAATCATGCTGCAATACTGTTTACTAGACCATAAATATACATGTAACAAAACTACTAGGCAATCATGTTGCAGTACTGTTTACTAGACCATAAATATAACAAAACTACCAGTCAATCATGCTGCAGTACCGTTTAGTAGACCATAAATATAACAAAATTATCAGGCAATCATGCTGCAGTATTCTTTACTAGACCATAAATATGACAAAAATACCAGGCAACCATGCTGCAGTACTGTTTACTAGGCCATTAATAAAACAAAAATGATCTCCAATGTGAAGCCAACATTATATTTTTTGCAAACAAAATTTAGACATCATAACTTTAATGAAATCCTTGGCATTATATTCTTCCAACATTTACCGGCATTTTCAAAACTGTGATGAACTTATTAGAAACATGGCCTTGATGAATGATGTTTGTGGCTTTTAGAAAGTGACATTAACAGTATTTTCACTATTTTGGAGTAACAGTCTTAGAATAAACAGATTCTATTTCAGAAAAGGAAGGAAGGATGGATGGCTGGGTAGTCTAGCTGGCCAGCATTTATTCCTGACAGAAGGTTGTGGGTTTGATTGCCCAATGGGTTTAAACCTGCAAAAGTTTCTTAACTAGAATCAAAGTGAGGTAGCTTTATTCCAAAATAACAAAACACTGTTTTTGTAATGTTTACAGAATACACATACGTTTGAAGAAAATCAGGGACAAAATCACTAAAGCAGCTACAACCGTTTTTTAAAACAATAGCTGCATGTATGGCGTCCTTGATGTTGACTTTGCGACCTTGAAATTCAGAGCATTTTTACATTAGTCAAGTACGCGATGTTTGATGAAAATCATCTCTGGAACAAAATGGCGGCAAACCTTTGCCTTTCTATAGAGCAACTAGTACAGCATGTTTCATATAATAACCAATAAACAGTGTACCTCCTGCTCCAAGTGCAACTGTTCCTCTTTCTGCTGTATTTCAGCTAAAGACACCGGTCTGGTCTCTTGGGAATCCTGATTTACCCAGTTTGCTGATGGAGGTAACTGAAGAACAAACGAGGGAAAATATGAAACATTGCAGTTGAAGAGCTGACACCACTAAAGATTGAGATTGTTTAATTGAGGTTTAACATCAATCTAAATCGTGCTTCAGTTATTAAGTTCTTCTTTGTGTTACATAAATACAATGCAAAGCTGAACGGAAACCATGGGAATGGATTTTGAGTTATACTGGTCAGTTAGTCATAAGGTATTGCCTGTGTTTTTGTCTTCTTTAACAATATACTTGGTCCTTACAATCCCTGCTTTAATTTTGATTGTGGTGAACAGTTGATCTCATATTCGATATAAGTCTCAACACTTACCTGTGTCATCAAATTTGGTCTCCTCAGGTGTGTCTCTATTTACTAAATGTTGGTTTAATCATTGTGGATGCTGTCAGAACATTCTCTTACCTGTATATTAGCTAACTGTTCCTGTTGTTGCTGTTGTAACCGTCTAAGAGCTTCTTGCTGTTGTCTTTGTAACTCCTGAAAGACAGTGACAGATTTATTTATAAAAGGATTGGGGATTCAGCTCAGGCTTGTTTGCTTTATTAAGTGCTCTCTCAGTGTGGACTACTGATCCAACAGGTGAAAGAATTTATGCATTGGCAATTAACACTGAAATAGAAGGTGAGCCCAGTTTGTTTTTTGACTGGACTTTAACATCGCACTGTTTTAAACTTACCAGTCATATTGAGTGACTCTCATATAGCAGAGGTCGAAAACCGAGAACAAACCTTGTTAAAAAAAACACCCCCTCGATTGCCAATGCTACATCGTGTGACTAACACTAATCCTGATGGACTGGAAGCTGTGGAGGGTACATCAATGAAGGATTAGTAAAACAGACAGGCTAGCCACAAGGCCACGTCTAGCCTTAGACAAGTACAGGATGCATAGAGGGGTCATACCATTGTGAACAGTGCAAGTTACTACCAAAATCAGCTCTGTCTTTTCCCCTTAGATCATAGCAGGTAAACCCAGTGATCTTCCATTTACAAAAAATGACATCCTTTCGGAATTTAGGAATTTCATGTATTTTAATAAATGACGAGCTGAGTAGCAAACAGCTCCACCACTTAAGGCTTTTTTAAAAAAAATATGCTCACCGTTTCCCACTAATGTTAAAAACCATTATTTTTTTCTTCAAAGAGTCAAAGAGTAAATGTTATTTTGCTTATCACCATTTTGGTGCAATATGCAATGCCAGTCATATTTTTTGTGAAACCTAATGAAATACAACTGAATTAGAGTGATGGCCATTTTTGTTTGGGGAATTAGATGAAATGCAATCCCATCTGTTTGCAAGTTTGAAATAAGTCAGGAAATCTGTTCTCAATCCTTGTGTTCACAAAACATAGACGTAAATATTGCTAAATTAAGCAAAGGTGGCCATTTTGTTTTATTTAACTTGGTGATATCCATACCAATTCGTCATATTGAGAAGAAGCACAGTACAAGTTCAAGTTAATTGGTGAATTTATCAAATTATGTTTACAGCACAAAGTCGTCTATATTGCAAAATTATGCAATGGCAGTCATATTATGTTGCATTATTGCTGAAATGCAATCCTAATCTTTGTCTGAATAGATTTGTTTGTTTGATTGGTGTTTAACGTCGTACTCAAAGGTATTTCACTTATATGAGGACGGATCGTCTTAATAGATTGTTTGTTTGATTGGGGTTTTACATCGTACTCAAGGGTATTTCACTTATATGACGACGTGCCAGCCCAATAGATGAAGGAAGCTACCCTCGACACACTGGCAACAAACAAAGACAAGACGGGACAAATACAGGACACAATACAGACACCACAAACAGATCGGCTTCCTGTTCCCCTTGAGCTCAATGTATAGAACTTTCTTGCCAGCCACCCACTCCATATATACCAGTCCAGTAAGAGTTCACACTTACAGACTGTAGGCACATAAGACTCAAATGCAGGTAAAGAAAAATTTGTGATAATAACATTGTTTAGTGGGATGAGACATTTATCACTTTTGTTGTGTCCTTTCCCATTTTCACTCATTGAGAAAATACAGATGCAAAACAGTTCAAACCTACTTGTCTTCGCTGCATTTCTTGTTGCCTTTGTAATTCTGTTTCTTTTTGTCTCTCCTGTTCTTTCTGTCGCTCTAATTCTTTCAACCTCTCAATCTCTTGTTGTTTTTCTATTTCCTTCTGTCGTTCAATTTCTTGCTGCCTCTCCAGTTCTTTTTGTCTTAAAACCTGTTGCTGTCTAAGTTCTTCTTGTCGTCGTGATTCTATTTCCTTCTGACGTTGAATTTCTTGTTGACGTAAGTATTCTTCTTCCATTTTTCTTCGTTCTTCCTCCTCTTTCAGCCTATTCTTGTCTTCCTCCTCTTTACGCATAGCTTCTTGTATTCTCTGATATAAAATAACCAAGTCTCAGTTAAGAAAGCAACTAGAGCCTAAAGGTATGGGGCTATTGCCTATGTGTCAAACCACTTACGGGAAGTACGATTGGGAGATTGTTTAGTTAACTGATCGTATAACATTGCTATTTATGCTACAAATGACGTAATGCTGAGTGAGGCCCTTTATAGGTATACAAATCCGCTACAAAAACCCAACAATTAATAGGTTTTCAGAAATATAATTTTTTTTAGGTAGTCCCTGCGCATTGTGCTAAAAATTAGTAAATTGTCTCAATTTTTTGCAACTACAGATTATGGCTATAGCAATAGTAGCCCCATAAAAAATTAATTTATTAATTAAACAGACGAGAAATATTGTATTGATATAACAGTTTCTAGCCAAACGGCTGTGATTTAGTGCTTGGTGTTTTAACGACATGCGATAAATGGTTCATTTACCCCGTGGTATTTCACCTATAGGAGGTGTATTCCTGCAATTATTGACACAACCATAAAATGTGAGGTGTTTTGATACTGTTGTAAGTTTATCTTCCTCCAGTACTAAATACAGACAGCTTTGCTCCTGTCCTTGGCCAGAGGGCTAGGACAGTGATGTTTTAGTTAAAGTCGCACTAGCACAACCATAAAATATAATGTGCTTTGCTCTTTTCAGAAAACTTGTTTCGCAGCCTATCTACATGGAAATATACTCTGCCCTTAGCCAGAGGGCATCAAATACTGACAAAATTTTAAAGTTGTATAGAAAAACAAGATACTTCACTGCCACACAAAACCGAACTACATCATGTTGGTACTCCCAAACATCCTCCATGTAGTAATCTTCCCCACTGACTGACACGAGGACATTTTTAGATTGGCTAAATTTATCTCCCTCAAGTCTCTGATCCATTTTTGTATTTAAAAACTTCATTCTTGTTATGTTTTGGGTAGGTAAAAAAAGAAAAAAAGAGCTCCTGTAAGACACCTTAGGTGTGCGACAGAGTGATCAATGTCCAGTCTTCAACATCTATCTGATTTGATTGAAAACTGATGAGTGATCACTGCCCCCAAAACGTCAGGTCGGTTTTTCCAAGTCACCGTTTATCTGATTTGTTTAGAGATGAATACCTGTAAAACCAACTGTCGCTCGATTTCTTCTTCCTGTCGCTGCATTTCTTCTTGTTGTCGTCGTAATTCATGCTGCTGTTGTCGTAATTCTTCCTGCTTTCTCATGATGTCTTCTTCTTTCTGTCTTTTTTCTTTATCTTCTGCCAACCGACGTAGCCTTTCTAATTCCTCAGCCTCCTAAAGACAGATGATATACATCATTAGTGAGCATTCTTTCTCAATCCAACTTTATGCTGACTTACTTCTTCTGGTCAATGCCTCTAATTTATAAACTCTTTTAATAAAGTATTGCTTGTTGATTGTTTGAGTGGGGTTTTAGGTTGTTCTTCAGGTTATTCGCTCAAATGAATTCGAGCCAGCCCAACAGGAGAATTAAGCTACTGCCACGCCACTGGCTCCTTCTGAACCTCCCACAAGAGAGAATGCAGCTCTCTACCTACCCATCTACAAAGGCTACCTGAACTTTAGTCAATAATACACAAATTCAACTTAAGAATGGAAAAAACACTCACGGTTCTGGCTTTCTCTAGTAGTTTTGTCTGTTCTAAATCCCATACAGTGGTTGGTTGTGACCAATTTCCTGGAATCATACAGAAGATTTTTTTATTTAATTTTTATTTATTTATTTCATATGCAGTCGACAGGCCTTGACAAAATTAGACTACATGAACTCTATAAACAGTTCAGATTAACTAACTTTTCAGAGTAATAAGACACCACAAAATATCTGATTTACCTGGGTCCTACAGGCTCAGAGAGGACAACGAGACAGTAAGCCCAGGTTAATATAACATACATGGGATTAATTGGTGTTTAAACACAAGCTTAAGAGTATTCACTTATATCATTTAAACATAAAACCATCAGTAAAAAGTTAGATTCTCCCAAGATGTTACTTTCTAAACACACTGCTAGTAGACACCAACACTGTAGCATTTACCAACTGGTCGTCCACAGCAAAATATGAAAACCATAGAATCTGCTCAAAAGATTAATTGATTGGTGATTAGGACCATGCTTAATGTTATTTCACTTATAGGACAGCGGTGTATTCCAACAATTATTGACACTTGCACAACCAAGATATGAAGCGTTTTCCATAATGTTGGAAAGTTAATTTTCCTCCATTGCTAAGTTAAGACAGCATTGCTACTCTTCAAACAAACTTCCCTTGGCCAGAGGGCTCTTATCCATAAAGAACAAAAAATACTGTTGATAATCCCTCTGGTATGAGACCATTCCTATATCTATTATTCCACACCTGAGTTATCAGGATCTCCCCAGACAGATTGTTCCTCTTGTTTTAGTTGACTAGGGTCGGCTGGCTGAGAGTAAGATCGATGGAAAGTTGGGTGGGTGGCCGACGGTTCATTGGGGGGTGAACGTGAAACCAGTTTTTGATGATCTGGTAACACTTGTTGCTGTTTATATAAGAACTGGATAGCTAATTGTTGTTGTTGTTGTGGACTTAATTTTGCAAAACCGTCCGTTTGTTGTAACTGCTGCATAACACTCTGCACCTGTAATTGTCTGAAACATACAGGTATACATTCAATTAGTGGTTATAATGTTAGCTTTCTTCTTATTTCACATGATCATGTGCACTGCCTTGGTGGAAACATGATACACCTAAAGACACTGGTAAACTGGACACAAACATCACTGGATGTTTGAGATACATCGCCGGACGGTTGAGATACATCGCCGGACGGCTGAGATACATCACTGGATGGTTGAGATACATCGCCAGACGGTTGAGATACATCACTGGATGTTTGAGATACATCACCTGATGTTTGAGATTTTTTAAACAGCATCATTGCTTACAAAACATACAACCAATGGTGTGAAAACATTTGTGTAAGTACTGATATGCCATTTTATAAGAGGTTTAAAATCAGCTGCTATAGAATTTTAATAATTAACGGGTAATACATAAATACAACATAGTAAATGCTGCGTTATACTATTAATGCTATAAAGTATCAATTGTAGAGACCCTGTCAATTGTGTTTCTTAGTTATCATTTGTAGTGTAGGGTATGACATCCAGTCCAGACAGTATATTTACAGTTTTGGGCTATCTTGTTCAAAGTCTTCCGTTGGAAACGGCTTTGTAATCACCTACATAACTGTTTTGTTTGATTGGGGTTTAACGTCATACTTAAAGAGTATTTCACTTATACGACGATGGACTGTCCACTTCACACTGCCTTATTACAGTGGAAAACTGTGAGGAAACTCGTAAAAACCACCTGCTCGATTGCCTGAACCACAACGTGTGACTCACTCATATACCTGATGGTTGATCCCGTGAACGGTACATTGATTAGTAAGCACACATGCTACCAGTAAGCCACAGCTGGTACATAACTGAATTATGTTGCCATAATGACAAACCAAAACATTCTAAAAGAAATTAAGGATAAAGTTTTTACCTGACTAATAAAACATGTTGCTGAAATAATTTCATCTGTTCCTGTTGCTGTTGCTGAACTTGCTGTTGTTGTACTTCAGGTTGTGGCATATTAACGGGAGTGTTCTGAAATAACAAAAAGGGCACAAAACATTTTTACATAAAATTACACTTTTTATTTATCGTCCTTTATTGTTAAAGGTTTCCATCAACTGTTTGTTGGATTGGAGTTTTAAGCTGCACTTAATATCACTCATATGATGGCATGTCAGTCTAATGGGTGAAGGAAACCATCCTCTAAGACAAATACAGAACAATCACAAGACGTAATACAAAGACATCACAAACAGATCAGCTTCTTGTTGTCCCCTAGATCAGAGAGCACCAGGGCAACAGGAAGCTCCCTTTCGAACTTACGCTTCTCATCAACTGGAGAAAAGAAATAGACCTCCAATGACATACAAGTATTACGAAATTGAAAACATTGGATAATATTGAATTGATTTGCCTGGTGTCCAACATTTACAAGATATTTTAATTTAAAGAAAACTGTGGTGAAGACAACCTTGAAAAAGTTACCTGTAACCTCGATCATCACCTTAAAACTTCCATTTAATTGTTTGATTGGAATTGTTTGATTGGGGTTTAACGTCGTACACAAGGATATTTCACTTATATAACCACGGATTGTCCACTTCACACTGTTCCATGCCTATTTGCAGTGGAAAACCGAGCGGAAACCTTAAAAAAAAAACACCCCCGTGATTGCCCAAGCCACATCATGTGACTAATATACCTGATGGTTGATAGACCCACTCCCATGAATGGTATATCAAAGTAGGATAAGGAAGCGCACACGATGGGCACTATGCCACAGGCGCATCTAATTGTAATGTCAAATGCATAACACTAAGACACGATTCCATTAGAGAAAACCAAGGTTACCTTTACACTCAGGTAAAATTAATAGTCACGCAAAAATCAGAACAGATAATTTTTTCTCTCAATTTTTTAAAATGTTTCGTTTGAACAGATTGCAAAGTTAAAGCAACATGATGACAAATAGCTCGACAACTTTATTGTTGATTTGACAGCTTGCCAAACCAAATTGTCAAAAACCAAACAGACGTCGATGTCTATAATCAGTGATAGATGTAGGGCACCATCAAAGATAGCTATCAAGGCTGCACATTAGCTCTTCAAACAACTGAGTACAGAAAACTCCCTCTAGCCACATATAAAAGGGTAATTAACACACTCCGCTACATAGGCTAATGAACCTACTAATTATAGTCTTTGTACTGAGCGTTGACTAAAACAGAAATAGCTGCTTGATTCCGATTTAGCTGTGGCTTGTTTATTTGTTTATTTAATCAGGGTCTAAAGTTGTACTCAAGGGTGTTTGACTTATATGATAAGATTATCCACTTCACACTGTGCCTCACTTGAATACGGTCGAAAACCAAGAAGAAACCTTGCAAAACCCACCCATGTGATTTCCTGAGCGACATCGTGTGACTACCAAATATTAGAGGTCAACGGAGGGACTGTAACTAGTGAGTGGTTCATTGAAGTAGGGTCATGAGGCTGACAAAGGACTGTAACTAATGAGTGGTTCATTGAAGTAGGGTCATGAGGCTGACAAAGGACTGTAACTAGTGAGTGGTTCATTGAAGTAGGGTCATGAGGCTGACGAAGGGACTAACTAGTGAGTGGTTCATTAAAGTAGTTACAGGCTAACTGAGGTACTGCCAGGGGCTGATAAAACAAATGTGAAACCTACCATGACATTTTGAGGTGGTGGTGCCGGCCCAGGTAAGAAGGGTATTCTCTTCCATTGTTTTATAAGTTCACCTAAAAACGAGAGAAGATTTATTATGTAGACAATTATGTTGATTTCATGTTACTGTAAGGCGTGACTTAGATGGTAACATATACTAGCACCATACAGAGAATGTAACTGGTCTTTTCCACAAGACAGACATGGCTTGATTCAAAAGTCAACATCGACATTGCCTTACAGCGTTACTGTGTCTAAGAAGGATAGAGGAAGGACTATACGTGCGAGATAGGTAACCCTAACCAGTCACGAGCCATTGGCAGATGTGAAAACCTCTGTGTGATCCTGTAATTCCGATACATGGGAGATCCTTTGCTTCAAGTTCTCGACAGACAATGTAAGTGATGTTTGTTCGGTTCTTTACGCTATTTACTTTTGAAAATTCCATACTTAATTTTGCAGGTGTATTTACACCTCTCATTCATTTATTAGGGTGAGTGTTTCCGAGAATAAACATAGGTACTGAACTGCAATGTATCTCTTGCCGATTAGTGTAAAACATGTTTTCATGGTATTGTGGAATACGGTATATTTTCTATGGTTGTTCTCTCGCTTTCAGAGCTGTGAGGCGATTGGGACTTTGATGTAGGCAGGCTAACAGTGAACAGTCCATACTCTCTTCATGTACAGCTGGGTGATGCTGCCCGCTGTGTTGTTGACACTACATTATATCTTTTGTTATACTGTACCGTATTCTTTCTTATAATAACAGTTAGGTTATTATTGTACTACATACATTATGCTGTACCATAAACTTTCCTACAATAACAGTTAGGTTACTGTTGTATTACACACATTATACCGTCCGTAAACATTCAAACAATAACAGTTGGTTTATTTTTGCTTTGCATATATTTGGCTCTACGGTATTAGCTGATCTTACGATTAAGCATTACAGGTGTTTGGCCCTGTGACAATTAAAATCAACCATAATGTAAATATAACACTTTCAATGAGACAACTCTTCTATAAATCAGACACTCTAACTCAGACCAGTCCAAGGGGCCCATTGTAATATGTGCAGGGTTGGTGTACTAGACAGGTGAGTCTTAAGATCACCCATTTACCTGGGAGGATTGATAAGAGGCACGTCACACAAAACTTACCTAAAGGTTGAAAAATGTCATCACATCCCCGTTTCACCAAGAGATTCATTGTGAAATAACCCACATTAAACCATTCAGCCATCTCGCCAGCTGTGAAGGGACCTGAACATCAATTTAGGAAAAAAAGGCATTTGAGAATCTTTCCTGACACATAATTACATAAATATTCTTCAATCCTGGCTCATACACTCATCCTAGCTTAATCATAATGATTACAAAACATCCATGTGGACTTAATTCTAACAAAACTGAAGCTGGTGTCAAATTAGAATACACATAAACATAATTTTCATTGTTTGCCTGTCTGTCCTAACTAAAAATCCCCCAAAATTCTTGTAAACCAAAAATGCAAAACAATTGAATTCCCATTTTGTCAAAAACTGTATAAAAAATTCGAACTTATATTTACACCAAATAGTAGACTGCGACTGATTTTAATGATGGAATGCAATGGAAACTTAACAAATTTGTTCTGCATTACATATACAAGCTAATGTATAGATCGTCATGAGACATACATCATAGAAGCCCAGTTTTAATACCCTAAATGGGTAGTTTAGCTGTAGAATAAACTCAATTTCTGGCAAAATTGTAATTGCATCATTTGAAAAAAAATTATAAATTCAGGCTCCATTTCTATGTTTAAGTATGATAAAAAATAAATAGATAAAAAATTCAATAGGCACCTCAAATAACTTTTTCAGTAAAAAACTTTTTGGAAAGTTTGGACGTCTTTGATCCCCTATTACGATGAATCAATTGACAAACGCTACAGTTATTTCAGGATCTTACCCTGTACTTTTCCCTGTGGGTCTCTATAAAACCACTGCTGTGGAGTCTCCTGTTCTGGGAGCGTACCAGCCGCCCCGACAGGCTCCGGTTTAGGGGAATTTGATGGCCTCGAACTCTTTCTTTCATCAAGCTGCTGAACACATCAAAAACAAATTTAAAATATAGAGGCTGGACAATACAAATACACACCTGTTTTAGGATCAGGCTAGATTCACTGAAAATTGTTTTCTAGAATCAACACTTTGGGTTGGCACAGAATTCATACCTTTAACGAAACCTTCATGATTAACAGTGGTGTTATTATTAACATTTGAACATCAAAATATATCAAAAAATAAAATAAATGTGCACTCAGTTCTTTTCACTAGTTGCTGGTCCACCTTAAATTGCCCTCAGAGGCTAGCCAGAAATCAAATGTATACTTTTTAACTAACTGAGTGTCCAATTTTTACAGTTGTCCTATCTCCTGTATGGTAAATTTTTTAAAACCTGTCCAAATGAGGCAATATTTCAATTCAAGGTGTCCACAGGATGGGTGGATACCCCTCTGCCTAAGCCCTTGATTGCCAATTAATTTAGTGGAAAAGAGAGCAAAATAGAAGGTTCACAGCTATTACTGGAGTCACCGTACTGGATATAACCGTGGCCGGACGTGTGCTGTGACATGGTCTTCAGCAGTACTGTACAATGATTAACTGACTGAACCATGGGCTGGCCTTTAATACATCGAGGAGAAATCACTTGTGTTTCAACCCTTCATTTATCTTTTGATCAAACAGGGCTTTCCAGGTAGTGTACAAGATATAAAATCCCTAACAACGTAGTTATTCTACATTAGTCTTTTGACCACTGCCTTCTTTCTAAGGGCAGTACATCTGAGCAACTCACAGTCTCTTAAACACTGGGAAACATTATTTTTCACACAGTTAGAAAACTCCACATTTTATGATTCTGATAAGCTATTTACTGCACCGCTTTTACATAAGGGGGATAACTCTTCATCATCGCACTAAAGACTGATCAATCAAATAATTAGATTGGTTGGTTTGTTTGGGGTTAAATGTCATACTTAAGGTTATTTCACTCACATGACATCGTACCAGCCCAATGGGTGATGGAAACCTCCTCCGACACAACTGGGAACAAAGACAAAAACAAGAAAAACTACGGAACACAATACATGGCCATCATAAACAGGTCAGCTTCTGGCAGACCCTTTGCCCCTAGAGCACAGGGGCACCAGAAAGCTCCCTCCTCAGCTCAATAAATTAGAAGATTTTCATTTCGCACAACGTTGAATTGTTACTTTTATAATGGGCAACTCTTACTTATAGCTAAATACACCCATCAAACATACAAACCTGTAAAGAATAGAAAACTTTGCAGTACATAAATTGTGAGTTTGTTAACTTAGTTTTCTATGTTTGTTTTTTAGCCTCCCTCTTCTATTCACAAAACTTACCTCCTCATCTGTAACTATAGCTACCATTGATGCTGTTGCTTTTTCTAGACGTAGTAATGTGTCCTCTTCACTAGTTGTATTTTTCTGATTATCCAACGAGGCTTCATCGTTTCTGTTAGAGTTCTTGTCACCATGGTCGTGTAATTTATTAGTTTCTGTAACACGACCATTTTCTTTGGCAGTTAACTGTTGTCTTTGAGAGTTCTGTGCAACTGCACTTTGACTAGCTTCTGTGGATTTGGGAGATTTCTTCCCCGCAGATTTGGAAATATCCAACAACTGTTGCTTTGAGTTTTTTATAGAGAGTTCAGATTTTTTCTGTAGATTAGGCGGTGAACTTTTAACTTGTGACCCTGAATCTGCCAATGTGTGGTTTGAAGGAGCTCTGTTTTCAATATTTTTTTTATTGGATGGAGGTTTTTCTTCAGGACCTTGAGACTGAAAACAAACGTTGAAATATTAGTCTTAATGTCTTTCGTCCATTTGATTGGGGTTTATTGCCATATTAAGGTTATTTCATACATGTAGGTTGGCGTGCAATAAACAAAGACAAGACAAGATTGATTGGTTCGTGTTTTACGCCACGCTTAGAGTATTTGACTTATATGATGGCGGTGTATTCCAACAATAAATGACACTAGAACAACCAAGATGTAAAGCATTTCCATAATGTTGGAAAGTTAATTTTCCTCCAGTGTCAAGTAAAGACAGCACTGCTACTCTTCAAACAAGCTGCCCTTAGCCAGACAAGACAGTACAAATACAGGATAATCACTGTGTGAAATACAAAGACATCAAAGAAATCAGCTTCATGTTGCCCCTTAGCTCTGAGAGCACAAATCTTTAAGATGTTTTCACATATTCAGGAATAAAATACAAGATTACTAGTCTTTTGACATACTATAAATAATATTATGTTCATGGGAGTTATGCTTTGTATACTGTAAATCACCTAAAATTTCGTTTATGCAATATGCAATAATGTGATACACCAGAGTGAGCTTTATAAACACAAACCTCTTGAGTCGGATTTACAGGACTGGCTTTCTCAGAATCACTCGGTTTATCTCCTGAATTACCTCCCCTACCATTAGTTGTCTCCCCTTGTCTTAGCATTTCTTTCCTTCTTCTTTGAGCTTCCTGTATATTGGATAAAAAGAACAAATTCAATGCCTGGATTTCATGACTTGGATTTGTTACTTTGATTGGTGTTTAACTTAGTACACAAGGGTATAGCACTTAAACAACGACACATGGTGCACTCCACAGTCTGCTTTATTTAAATACAGTAGAAGTCTGACTGATAACCTTGACAAAGCCACCCATGGTATACTGGAGATCCACTCTTACGACTCCATCAAGCACAAGATACTTCTGTACACATTTACTTTGTTTACAATACATTTTCCATAAATTTTCCTCTAAGAAAGAAGACACATAGTCCTTGAAACTTTCAAAACACTGATGAACAAATGAAGCAGATCAGAGATGGGTGGAGCTTTGCATCACGGGTCAAAGATTGATGTTTGTTTGTTTGTTTGTTTGGGGTTAAACGTCGTACTCAAGGGTATTTCACTTATATGACGACATGCCAGCCCAATGGGTGAAGGAAACCACCCTCAACACCA